>JABXWE010001250.1:0-106301 GCA_014611495.1 Limonius californicus
TCAACTATCAGTCACAAAAACATACAATTACGAGGTCCATTTTCCTATAAAATTACATATTAGTTGACAGTTGTCGAACATAATACACAAATCCCATATTTTATTCTTTTCCAGATGAAAAACTCATAGTAAAGTTTGTTAAATACATCTAATACCTTCATACAATTACTAAGGCTACGGACAAGCAAAACGTAACGGAGAATTCTAGGGCTAGACACCAGATCATCCCAAACGAAATCAACGGAGATGACAAACACGAATTGAACATGACCTTTACTTGGTTTTAATAACTTATTTTTCAGGTTTACAGTATAAGATAGCTTTAAGTTATCTAAATAAGTATATAATAATGTTCTATTAGATTATCTAAATCAATGTTCATATAACACAGCTATATATTAGACCACATGTCCATGTTTGCTATTGGATTTTAGCATAGACTACTATTATAGGTATATATAATTGCCCTACAGCTCGGCATTATGTATTATCTAATATCTAGTTATGGTTCAGTTTATAGAATGCTATTTCATAATATATAGTAGAAGAATAGATAGTGATTGAATGGAAAACGAAGCCTTTCTCGTGCTGATTGTGTTTCTACATGCAAAACTAATTCTACTCATTTTTATTGCAGACCTCTGAGATGCCTTATCGTGTCTTTTGCAAATGTTTCAGGGTATAGTTCCTTCTTTGGTAATTTGAGGTTTATTACCTATTTGAAAATATGGAATTGCTCTATATACCACTAAAATTGTAATTTACTTTCAAAATTCGTCAAATCTGTTCTGTATTTGTTTAGTAACAAGTTTGATTCGTTCTGTATTAGTATCCGATAATGCATATTTTTGGTATTTTTTGCCGTTTCATATCACTAAGTCTCTCACTCATTGCCATGCTTTCTTGACTTTCCTTATTTCCGGATACCGTACATTATCTCTGTTCTCATTCGAATTCTTCTCACAGATATAATATTCCATATTCTGCTTAATTTTCTTATCATTCTTAACTTTACTAATTTTCGAAGGTGCTGTGGAGTTTGCTGTTACAACATTTTATACTCTTTGATCCTTTATCTGACCAATTTCTGATGTTTTTCGGCTTTATTAGTTATCAATGAAACTCTAATGTAGCCCTATTCATTTTTATTATTTTTAACTCATACGAGTTTTAAAACAGAATGGTAGGCAAATTATATCGGCTGCATGATATTTCTTTTCTGTTAAATAGCCCTTTCCCAATAAAGTAAAGTCATTTTAATTTCTCATTCTTGGTGCTTCTTGTAATACTTGCCTACATCTTCTTTTCGTGCTCATTCGTTGTCAGATATTGGCGATCCATAATTTGTTTATTTCCGCATACGTCTTCTACCACCGGAATCTCTTTTAACAAACAATTATACCCTGGAGAGTCATCTGTAATAATTCTCATTTTTGACTGTATTCTGTGAAGTATTCAACATTTTTTATTTGTGTAGTTGTTAGGATTTATGTTTCTGTATTTAGTCGTTCTAATACATTTTTGCTGCTGATATAAAATGTACAAGATATTCACGCAAAAACACACGCCGTGTTTCCGTCAGTCGTCATGGAGCAACGAGTAAAATTTTAAACTTTTCTGTAAGTTATAAAAATGTGGTTTCTGGTTTTCTATTTCACATTTAGTTTCCAAGGAGTGGTAGCTTATTATTGTGCCAAAGTAGATGCATCTATTCTTTATTTTATCTTTTTGCTATTAACAACTTTTGTGTAGTATTGTACCTCCACATATAGCAATGTATGTGGTTTAACTTGTGTGTAATGCAACGCATATTTTTGCCTTAAATCTGTTATATTGAATATTTGCTATTGTATGCCCGTTAAGCTGTTGCAAATTACTACTGCATCATCTGCATATCTTACACTGTCTAAATGCTACCCGTTAACCATTATTTCTATATCTAAACGTTCTATAAAAATTTCTTCATGGTATTACTAAAAATGAGATGCGTCTACACGTAACCCCGATCTATTCCTCATTGTACGCTGATTGTTTCTGACTGATGCAAATGACAACGTAATTCATTCACGGTTTTATTCCAATAATGTTTCCTGATAAATTTTATAATCTCGGTCGCCTAATCCTATGTTTGCAGTATTTTCATCAGCTTTTGTATTGATCACTGTCGACAGCTTCTTGGTAATCCATGAAGCAGATGTATATGTCGTCGTTCATATCCCTATATCGATGGGATGGTAGATGTATGAAAATATCACCTCTTTTCTTCTTATCGTCTCTTTAAACCCAATCGGTGTCCTTTATAAATGTAGTTTGCATGGCTTGTATGTTCGTTGGTGGATATCTTTACGAAATCTTTTAACACATGACTCCGAAGATTGTATTGCACTAAATCATTTAGAGACAATTATGAAGGTAAATGTTATCCTCTTTGATGATATTTTTCTAGTGTCCTATGCAGAGTTGAGGTATCTTTACCTTTTATTTGATTAATTGACTTCTGATTTCTTCTCTGTAGTAGAAAGACCTATTTACTATTGAAGGTTTAGGGGATATGGTTTGCTCTTCTTTAAAAAATAATTATTTTGTATTCTAATCAACTGTGGTACTACCATTATCATGGAGCAATCTTCGGATTACTTACTGATAATACGGATAAACGGCTTCTTTTCCGTTGCAATAACTTCTAAATTTCTATAATTGTCAATCCAGAAAATTAAAAGTCTTGAAAATGGTTATAACGTTCCTGCAATTAAGCTTGATTTGAATAGCCCTTAAATTCATTTTCATGATTTTAATTCATAAATAGAGCATCTTGCGCCACCTTTTGTTATCCTGAAATTTATTGATGATATATATTGCTGTGTGTTAACATTTTTGTAGGCATATGTAGGAATTATCATAAGGTTTTACGAACAGGTTTGTTCAAAGAATTATTACCGACTGTTTAGCTGTAAAGTGAACAAATAAGTAGAGGCTAGGCGTGCACACGTTGTTGGTGATCAGCAAAAATAGGGTTGAAGTTAAAAGTTGTTCTTGTAAATTTAAAGTTTATCCCTTCTCATATCGTTTTCAACGGATAAAAAATTAACCCCGTTGCTCTATTATCATTCTCTGTTCAACAGAAGCTCTGTGATTTTATTCATCATTTCTGAGAGATTTAAAACAATTATATTGTCGCTATTCCAAGAAAATATTCTCATTGCGTAATAAGCAATTTAGTTCATTCATCTTTCTTGTGACTACTAGCGATGTCATCTCAGATGCTGTCGCCGCCTTCTCTGTTCCCTCTATCTAGGGGCGGCCACAAAGTAAAAACAGTTTTCTTGCGCTTTTAGATAAAAACTAGCCATATATTATACCGTTATTAGTGGAAAACGTTTGCTGTAATTATTTGTACACAAAGTGGCTCGATTTGTGGCAATAAGAAGTAGCCACATTTTCAGCAACCTTTTGTTGCTAATCCTTTAGTAATTCATTAACTAACTAAAGTTGTTTCGTGAACTCAGCTGATATTGAAAAAGCAGTTGTTTTCTTGTTTTACTGTAATTGTTGTGGTTAGTAGTGGCTGGAGCAACAAGTTGTGACGTCTCGAAACCCTTTCCTATAGGTAGTTTAATATATTGACTGTTATGTTTTATCATGTCATGTATGTATGACTTGTTATTTTTGTACATTTTTCAATCTTCTTTTTCTTCTTCTTCTTAGCCACTTTCGGTCCATAATTGGACGTAGGGCTCCTTTAAGGATTTCTATTTGGATGTATTCTGAGCTTGCTTTATCCACATTAAACCAGCTGTCATGTTGATGTCATTTGTCCATCTGTACGGGGGTCTTCCTCTGCCTCTCTTGTTTGACCATAGTCGCCATTGTAGCATGTTTATTGTCCATCTGGATTTGTTCGTCCGTGCCACGTGCCCGGACCAACTCCATTTAAGGGCTGCGATCCTTCCCGTTACATCTGTAACTTTAGTTTTCTGGCGGATCCAGGTGTTCCTCTTCTTATCTGATAGAGATATTCCGAGCATTGCTCTTTCCATCGCCCGTTGTGTCACCACCAGTTTTTGTAGATGTGATTTTGTGAATGACCAGTTCTTTGTGCCATTTCATTACGTATGCGTTATGTAAGAAATATTCGGTTATGGAACGGGCATAATAAAGTAAGTACGATTCTCCATAAGCTGTTGGTCCTGGCCTCTTTCCGATGATTTTTATATAGATGTGATTTCAAAGGCTGGCATCCACTTATTTTACTTACTCTGTACATTGTAACAATCGAGACTTTCTTTCTGTAAGCGCTTTCGACGGACACTCCTTCCTAACTGTGTTAGCTGAAGACCCTTTTCCATGGGTTTGTCGAGAACTGACGAAAACTAGCGTTTGAGGTGTAACATTGTCCTAAATTTGATCAAGAAAAGAAACACTTCAAACACATTAGATTGAAAAGAAACGATAGCATGAGGTAATAATATCGACAGAGTAATGCAATTTGTTGTTTACATAATTTAGCTTGGCTTGAAAAAAATCTACGAAGTGTAACAAATTTTGTAAATCTATTAAAATTTGAATTCTAAACCATAACTATGTAAGGACACAATAAGCATAACAAAATGTAATATAATACAAGAGAAAAAAAATCCCTAGTCGTGTTCGCCCTCAAAGCTTCAGTAATTATTAACTAAATGATCTAGAGTAGGCCGATTAAAGATACTGAGGAGGCAGAAATACGATTTTCTTTGTATTTGTAAGTTTATGTTAAAACTTTTGTTTATATTTACTTAGTGCGAAGTAGGAATAGAGAATGTTTAGATAAATTTACGGTCGGAACAGTGCGTGGCAGTAATTGCCTATAAATATTTATCAGGAATACGAAAAACTGGATCAATTTTCACTGATGTTATTACGGCGTCACTTTCAATAAGGTTGCTGGTTGCCTTCGAGATTTAATTTTGTGAAAGAAACATCCCTAAATTATGTGCAATTTAAATGTGCCGTGTTATCCAATATTCTGAATAATGTTTATCAATAAGGGCCGGCCAAGTTGAGTTGGGCCGCAGCTGAGGTTCGTGCCCGCCAACCGGTGATACAGATATGATAAATCACATCTATTTTCACACGTTCCCTTCCATTACCAACGTGGCACTGATTTATATCATCCTTTTACCCAATTTGACCATGTCAGTCAGGAATTCGAAATTTCCTTGCATGCAGAAAAGCCGCTTTTGCTGGAAGAGTGTGAATATTTTACGTTACATAAATATATCGCGCAATATATTACACAGGCGAAACAGAAGTTCTGTTTTAATTCATTTCAGCCGCCGTATTAATATTACCACAAAATGATTTTTCATTTTAATAATGCAGCTTGCACGGTAACCAAACCATGCACAAAATATAGACGTAATGAATTCGTTCACTGCTACCTGCCTATATTTACCTTGATTAAAATTTTGCTGAAATCGCATACGGCTCTGCATCTCCCAAAAACTGCAAGCTCCATTTAGTTTTAGCATGGAAGGCTAATATTTGAATTGTTAGAGTAAATGTTGATACGTGCTCAGTTACAACGAATCTCATTTAATTTAAATTTACTTCCAATATCGAACTGTGGCCGATACCCAAAAAAACACTACAATATTAATTTTTCATGTTGGAACGGTGGTTGTATAATATTTCCGCATTTACCGTGTCTGCCTACATTTAATTGATTTTATTTGGTCGATTTCAAATAAGCACTGTTTGATAAAATGTAATGTCAACCATATTATGCGTAGGTTTCGATAAATACATAATACAATTAGAAAACGGGGATTATGAACAAACAGGAAATGTTTAAATTATGGCTATTGAACTTCCTATCATATTTAATTGAAATATTCACGCTATACTTCTGCTAAATATCAAAATGTATACAATCCAACAGATACCTAATTCAGTTTAAACTATTTCGTAGTAGTTGACAACTTCGCATATCCAAATGCTATCATAATTGTAACTAAGGAGCATAATATGGTGAATATATATTAATTACCACCAACGGGGATTATCATACTGTAACTTCAATGCTTCTGTTAGACAACGGGGACTACAGAGGGAAACTAATACTACCTGGAATAGCGACTATAAAATTACATATTATTTGTAACTTTCAGAGGTTATCCTAGGAGCATATTGTTAAACTTAACCTCATAACCAAAAAACTATTACCATCGGATAACAGCACAAATGAAGAGGCACAAGACCTCATATAAAGATGATCTTCAGAAAATGGAATGAAGCCACTGAAATTGCAGTACCATCTCCAATTAACTGTAAAACCCAAACTCAAGGAGTACGAGGGTAAAACTGAGGTTGAGGATGAAACAAGGATAGGTTCAGAGAGTGGGGAGAAATTATAAAGCATCAGAAGTAGGATGTGAAATAATAGGAGGTCGGTAAGCACGGCGCGGGAGATTGTAAACAAGCAGTATAGAGGGCAATAATGAGACAAATTAGACCTGCATTACAGTAAAACAAATATTTAAAACTCTTTTAATCGATGGTTATACAAGATGGAGTTGAATAGAAATTAACCCCTGAATAGGTGGTTCATCATCATAATTTGCATGGTATAGTAGACCCTTGCGGCTTGTGCCGACTCGACGATCCATTTTCCTCCCAATCTTCCTACATCTGTCTTTCTTTTTGGTCTATTAAATCGCCACTATTCGGAGGCATCTTTTCCTACGTGTTGTTTTAAACTATTTTTGTACTGCTTTATTTTATCATGTAGGGGAAAGGTATGTAAGTCTTCTTTTATAGATTCGTGTTAGCATATCCAGTCGTATACAACCTTATACTGATCTAAAAAATGCATTTCCGTTTAGTGATCCATAAACCACACAGAGGGTCAAATTAATATATCGTAGTATTTAACTAAAATATCATAAATGACTCAAAAAATTCAATGCTATCTTATATCAAATTTAAAATATATCCATGGTTTTGGCAATCAGGAATTAGGATTAAATTTGGAATTCAATATGAAAATGTCCGCTGCAAGAACAAACTGCATGATATTAAGCAAAATAGCAGTCAGATGTAAATTAGAAATAGGGAGAAATGTTACTCAAGAAGTTTCAGAATTTAATTACCTAGGAGTTAATATAACGAGTTGGGCGGAAGCAAGGGATGGGGTTTTTTGTGTAAACGGATAATACGATTAGAATATTAGGACCCGTTCATGATATCTTGTGATACAATAATTACACAAACAAAGAAGTAAGAACCTGATGTTAAGGTAAGAAGCGGAAATACGATGTAATACAGCCTGTAAGTTTAAGTTTAAGTTCCGAGATTTTTGTGTGGTATATATTTTCGGACCGTGCTTGTGATTTAACATAGTCTGTATCCTGTATTTATTGAAATGGTTTCTAATAAATGTCAAAAAGAAAAAGGTTTCATAAGTCAAACTCTAAAATCAAACCGAAATATTTTATTTGACTAAAGTTGCGTTTAGAAGAGGATCCTAGATTGCGCATCCAACCACTGCATTTCCCTTCATTCGTCTTTGTCACGATGGTATAATATGGTACAATCTATAATCCTTTCACTTAAAGTTTATCGGTAGCTGATAGGGGAACTCAGGTAGAAATAGCCAACATATTCAGGAAAGTTTTTTAAATATTTACAAAACCTTACACATTTTTATATACAATGTGTCCCAAAATTAAGTAATTGGAACTATGCTAAGGCGTAGCAAATTAAAAAATAATTAAGGTTTTCTTAAACAGCTTCTTTAAAAAATTACAACACACTAGAAGGGTACCCTGAGGAAGGTAATTTTAAATAGTTACAAAACGCACAATAGTAATATATTCGATTCTTTAGTGCTGATTGTGTTAGTAAACCAACACCTTTTTGCATAGCTAACGGTTAGACAATTTGGTGGGTTTGATGGGTTGGTGAATTAGTTGACATGCATCTGATATTAGGAAAAGCCAGAATGAATTCAATTAAAGTTGTCAGATTATACAGCACAAGATATCTTTTACCAAATAGGAGAATATTCTTGAATGTTGTTTCCGTTTCAATACTGACGGAGCTGGTAGGCCTAGAAGAATCTGCACACCAGCTAGGGAAGGAGAAGTATTGAATGCGGTTGAAAATTATCCTGCTATAACTACAAAGCGACTTTTATTATAACTAAATATTCCTCGTAATAGTGCACATTGGGTTTTGGGCTTCAATATTCCTAGCAACTTCGCAATGTACAAGAATTACTTCCTGACTGTCAGTCAACTGGAGTTTTGCCGTTTGCTTCTTGAAACGGAGGAAGAAAACCAACATTTCCTCCGACACATTTTATTTATGACGACGCGTGTTTCACGAGATGTAGGATATTCAAGATGTATGTATAAGTATTGTTCACGTGTGGTGTCAAAACCATTCTCATACAAAAAGGATCACACTATCAACATCATTTTAAGTTGAGTTTATGGGGAACTACCTTAGAGAACTCATTTGGGTCTTACTTCTTACTAAACACTCTTAACGCCAAACGATAACGTAATTTTCTAACGAATAGCCTACACAAAATCCTAGAAGATGTTCCTGTCGCTACACCTAGGAGAATGTGGTTTACGCGTAATGGTGCTCCCCAAACTATAGATTGCAAGTTTATAATAAGTTTCACTTAAAACTATAGATTGCAAGTTTCTAATTAGTTTCACTTAAATTACGCAGGCAGGCAGGAATAGACGTCGACTCACCACTTGACTGGCCTGTCCGTTCTCCAGACTTTAATCATCATGATTTCTTGATGTGGAAGTTATTAAATAATGAAGTTTTCGCCACGCCAGTGGAGACTGCGATCCAACTGAGACAACGGATTGAAGAAACGGCTCTGTCTGTCTGAGGTATTCAATAGAATAAATGGTATTATTGCCAAAAGCGAGCACTTTGAACATCTTCTTTAAGCTTAATGTAATTTCATGACCGCTTGCGCAGTGTCGAGGCGGTGTGAAGCAATGCCAAGCTAGTTTGTGTTATGCACAACGGGGCTCGACTTTGAGGGTTATCATATTGATGCGAAACCGTACTGGATTTGCCTGGTGTGTGTGAGGGTGTGTGGATGTTTTTGTTTAAGGCAGCGTTTCCCAACGTTTTGGTATTTGCGACCAAATATGTATAATTATTATACCAAATCGTGCGATAGTACCATATAAGAATTTAATATAATTCTCTCGTTTAAAATAACAACTTTTAACAGCTTCATAACATCTATCACACCTTGGATTATATAAAAATAAAGCAAAATTTATGTTTGGGTATAAACAATCACGCGCCGAAACGTCGTCGGCCCGAATCATCTAAGCGTCTAGTTATCTTCGCATCGAATCGTCTTGGTGCCAAATCATTCACACGCCTAATCCTAATCGGTCGCACCTAAACGTCCCATTCTGTTAAAATTTACCACCAATATTAGTGCTTTCTAGATGTCTTGTTTTATAAACCAGCTATTTAAGTACTCAAAACTGTCTAAACAGATTCGTTAAGAAGTTACAACCCCCTAAATTTGCCACCCAGAAGAAGATGGTTCCTATATTTTTCCAAAACACACAAGAGTAGTAAGTTTAATTATTTAGTGTTGACTCGCTTAGAAAACCCACACATTTTTGCGTATGTAAGGGTCAGATATTTCGTTTTATTGGCGTAATTTTGGCGGGCTGGGAGTCACTTCACCCCCTAATTTTGATTAACGAACGGGCCTTCCAAAAGTTGAACGCGAAATTCGGATTTTAAATTGTATAAGTACAAAAAATAGGTAATCCTGTTTTTGCATTTTACTTCTAAAGCTTTACACTGGCTGTGTTCTTTCACTCTGAAGATGCACGCTGCAATGTCTTGCGAAACGTTAGTTTGTATGGGTTCAGAAACAGCTAACAACCATAAGCCGATTAAGTATTATTGTCCTGGCAAACAAAATACACTAAGATCAAATCCTTGTCCGCCCTAAGGTTTAAATGATCTATGCATAAGGCCCTGTTTGGGCAGGTAGAGCTTACGAACAAATATTGCTCAAAGCTTTAGAGCAAATGCTTGTAAAGGCACACAAGCTACAGGTCGGGCCTTACCTGATAATGCTGGGTGTAGTTCGCAACTGACGCCGCGGTCTAAGCCGAAAGTCAATTGTAATATTAACAGTTCGAGAAACCGCGAATGCCTCAAAGAATATAATAATACGATTTTTCTATTTAGTACGTCAGACAGACAGAGCGGTTTCTTCAATCCGTTGTGTTAGTAGGACCACAGTCTCCACTACACTTCATTATTTAATAATCCTCAGATTGAAAAATCATGATGACTAAGGTCTGTAGAACGGGTAGACCAGTGAAGTTGGCAGTGGAAACCTATTCCTATCCATCTGCCTGCGTAATTTAAGTGGAGCCTATTACGAACTTGCAATCCATAGTGTGGGGAAGCACCGCGTAAACCACATTCACCTACTTGTAGCTATAGGAACATCTTCTAGGATTTTGTGTAGGCTATTCGTTAGAAAATTATGATATCGATCAGCGTTAAGAGAGTTTCGTACGAAATTGAAACAAAAAATGAGTTCTCTAAGATAGTTCTCCATACATTAAACTTAAAACTATGTTGATAGTGATGCAACCTTTTTGCACGAGGATTCTTTTGATACCACCCGAGAACATCTCCACGGCTTGTGCAACACGTTTCATCCGTAAAAAGATGTATTCAATGTATTGAAGGAAATGTTGGTTTTCCTCCTTCCTTTCAAGGAGCAAACGGCAAAACTCTAGTCGACTGACCGTCAGGAAGTAATTCTTGTACATTACGAAGATTATAGGCATGTAGAAGCTGTTCCTTTAATACTCAATGTGCACTCCTACGAGAAATATTTAATTGTAACGAAAGCCGCCTCGTAGATATAGCAGGATTATTTTCAACCGCATTCCACACTTCTTCTCTAGCTGGTGTGCGGATTCTTCTAGGTCTACCAGCTCCGTCAGAAGAATATTCTCCTATAATGTTCTCCTGATATCTTCTGCTGTATAATCTAACAACTTTAGTTGAATTCATTCTGGCTTCTCCTAGTATCAAATGCATGCCAGCTACTTCATTTAGTGAATCTTGACACATTAAAAAAAACAAAAACACACAGAAATAACAGAATATCACCTAAATGCTACACATAAACGAACAGCAGTTAAGCATTTGCAAAACAACACTGGCAATCAAACCAATTCTTAATTTCGTGACTCACTTGAACATTATTTTATCTATCAAAGCCTAAAACTGAAGCCTTCGGGTAAAGTGATGGACGTAACAGGTTGTTGAGATAGTGTCACTGGGTAGGCTTCTTCTGGAAGCAGTAAATCCAAATCTTCTTGGCCTTCTTCCTCATCAATTATGACATGCGTGGCATTCAAGCATTTTCCATGGTAAGAATGGCGGATGTTCGTACACCGTAGTGCAGCTTTTCTACACCCACACCTGGGTCCACATCCAGTTTTGCCGTTACAAAATATGAGATATAGGGTTTCGTTAGGTGGGAACAGGTTTTCGGTTGTGCTGAGAATGAGCCGATTGTGTTCCTGCTCCCACCCTCAGCTTTCAGGCGATAATTGGTCGCCCATCCAAAATTGTACTTGGTGGTATACTCGACAGGAACGTTGTTTTGCTGCTCCTTGCGTTGGCGGTAGTGCAGCAATGTCCGCTTTGACATTAGACGTTGCTTGCGTGAACAAGTGATACCGATACAAGTTGAGGGATGTCAGTTTAGCAGGTGTTCCGTACAATTTTAGAAACATTCTTTTCCCTGCCTCTGCTACAGCCTCATTAGAATAGGTGGAACTGTTGAAAACATCAGCAATACCTTGCAACTCTGCAGCATGCTTCCTGAATAAATTGACAGACTTGATTTTATCTTTTCGGTATGATGCCGAAGTGGTGTCACCTTCACTAAATCGTTGCTTGAATAAAATTTTCTTTGAACATTGCAATGGCTCGGCTTAATCAACAGTATTTGTCGTTCGGGCGGAATTAAAGCCATAAGTAGAACCATGAGATCAACATCTTCACCGATTAGTGTAACGTTGGCATTTTTCTATATCATTTTTCTATAGCAGTTTTAATAATTAATGTTTCAGCGTCGTCAGATACTTCTCTAACATCTATTTCTTGGTTTCTAAGTTCCACTGAAAGAAAGGAAACAAGCCTTGACTTATACTTGTCATTGGAAAGAAAATGCACCTGTTTGACGGTGGTCACTATTCTCTCATCAAAAAGTATGTCCACCGACTTTTTCAGCTTGTATCTTCAGCTTTGTTCCGCTCCCTTAGGATTGCACTCGGTGGAGGACTAACATCAAACACCACAGTACAACTTTTGCCCAAGTAATGCTTGAGAAGGTACTTGATATAGCAGTGGGAAAATGTTGACATTTCTGAATCTTTGGGCCACAATACCTTGTGCAGCAAGAAGCCTCCATCCACAACAATATCGAAGTCGGGGAAGTCAATTTCTGCAGTTGACACTTCAAAAACATCATACAGGGTTGATTTTTTAATTTTCCGCATCCCATTTTTGTCAAACAACGATAATGGAAAGGGAGCCAACTCATACTTCATGTATGTCTTCAGGACTTCATCGGTCTGCTTGCTGATGCTTATCCTTTGGAATGCCATCGAAGGATCACACTGACTGACCAAAGGGAATGTGGAATGAGGGAAGGGCGTGACAAAGGAGGGGGCGATCGGTCGGTCTACTGTGTTTGTCAAGGTCGACGAGGGTCTCACGGCCTTACCCTCTCCCTACAATCCCCAAAAACTCACTCTACACCTTCAGTTATCGGTTCGATAAATCTACCAAATAATCTATAACTATTACAGGTTACAGGTTATAACAGCGGTTCCGGGGGGGGGGGGGGAGGACGGTTAGTATGAATGTGTAAAAAAAAAAAAAGGTATAGCCATTTAAATCGAGCTTTCTTAGATGTTGTTATAATTCTTTACCGGTTGCCTAAGGATGATATCCGTTGATGTTCTAAATGTAATCGAACTTCCTCAAATTACACCTCAATTGTAGAATGAGAAAAATTTGAGAAATATGAAAATCCAACGGAAAAATACAAAAGTTTGGAGTGAAATAGGAACCTTATGCAGAAATTTCATTAAAAATTCTAGATATAGAAAAATTCGACTGAAAAGTTTGTTATAATTGTTTACCGAATGCCTAAGGATGATGTCCGTTGATTTTCTAAATATAATCGAACTTCCTCAAACTAACCTCAATTAAAGAATGAGAAAAATTTGAGAAAAATGAAAATCCAACGGACAAATACAAAAGTTTAGAGTAAAATAGAAACCTAATGCAGAAATTTCATTAAAAATTCTAGATATAGAAAAATTCGACTGAAAGGTTTTCCCGCAAGAAAATTCCACGTAGTTAAAAAAATTCTCACTGAGAGATAGAAATGAATAAGTTTCCTAATTAATTGCGTCAACATTCTCTAAACAGGAGGAAGCCACAAGAGACCGCTAAAGGCTGTTATACACCGTTCTAAAAATAAAGGATATCAAATACCAACATTTGTCGAATAAGAAAGCTAATGTAAATGTTGCTTTCCAATTGTTTAAAGTTTTTCTATTTTTGTGATAAAGTAGCCCAAAGCAGTGCTAAAAACTGATTATTTAATACTGTTATATAACTGGTAAGCTTATTAATAACTTCCTAATCAATAAATGGGTATAGGTTATTTGATGTTTTCCCAGGTACAGCAAAATCAGAAATATTATAAATATTAATTAACTAATAAGGCGATGCTCTAAAATATGTGGTAAGGTTTCACATCATGATTATTTTTTCAGTAGATAAGTGTAGCTCATCGGAATACAGTTGGTAAATTGTTCAGAACCCTGGGAGTAATTAGCAGCAAATATGATTGATGATAAATTTTGCAACTTTATGAAATCGATAGGATCATTTATCCCGACTTTCCATTCGGCTGGTTTTAGATGTGATTAAATAACTTTTGTTATTTTTGTTGTTTGAAAGCCAAAACGATTTCCTTGTTTTTTGCCCTGTATGGGAGCGCAAGGCTTCTGATGACGCAGTTATTTAAATTTATTTTTGCTCTCTCGCTGAAGTGGCCCTTGGAAGCAAACTTACCGAGTTTGAGTTTTCAGAAATACCCGTTGACTTTAGGCGTTTTCTGCTGTATAAGTTAATTTAGTTTTTAATTGTTACGAGAGTAGTTAATTAATCCTTTGTCGTGAGTGTCAGTGACAGATGCTCTCGTAGGGAGAACTAGTTTAGAGTGGGGTAGCGCGGACATTTAATATACAACCGGGATTTATAATCAATAACGGAGAAAGCGAATTTCCATTTCAAGTTCACGTCCATTTTCAACTTCCCTAAATTAGTTTTAGGAGTTGCGTGTGTACTAACTTGCACTTCATCTCCTCAAAAGCAGAAGTAGTAAGCGTAGAATTATCGAAAGCGAGTGCAGGTTTTTAAACAAAAAATCGTTTAAAACTTCCGGACGTTTACGGGATTGTGTTGGAACAGTCGAAGAAAAATAGGGGTTAATCTTTCTGCGCCATTGAGATCAGTCTGGCGGACGCAGGTGCAGCTAAGAAAGATTAAAGCAATTTGCTGCCGATATTTGTCTTTATAGGAGTGTTTCTGTCGACAATAATGATTCCACAATAAAAACACCTCTCTCAATTTGGAAGACAAAGAACGGCGTGCCAAACAAAAAACCTAAATTAAGCAGCGCACCGGATTCACTACAACACATCCAATTTAATTACATTTACGTAAAATAAATGACGGTAATTATAGAGTAAATTGGGTCCACCTTATAAATTATTTATATCTGCAAGCTGTAATAGTGCGTGTTCACTTTTAAGCGCTCGCCTTTTCAGAACTCGATGGGGTCAGTTATAAATGGCAGCGTTTAAACTACACGTGATCGAAATAATGGAGAAGCAGATAGTGAAACTAGAAGCTAACGAATTTGCTGCCATCCATAGCCAGCATTCAATTTTGTTATGTTTTTCACAAAGCGATCCAGAACTAAATAGAAATTATCGAGGGGCTGCAGTAGACGCAGAAACTCAAATTAAGTTTTATTCAATAGATAATTGGGCAAGCATGTAAATCAACTATTTCATTTGCAGTTATTCAACTTTTCAGCATTTATTTCTAAGAATTTCCAATAAGCTATAACAGCGATTTTATGTTCAACAAGTATTGTAATACTATAATTATAGTCTTAGTCATTCTGAACTGAAAATTTTTAAAATTTCCTCCGAACATACACAGTCTATGAGCATTGCACTGAGGTTGTTATGTTCTGTTAAAATTTGCCGCTCTGTGGAATTAATCTCTTAATTTAATTGCCGCTCCATAGGAATTTATAACGTTATTTGAATTGCCGTTTGTATGTTAACAGTTTTGGTCTTTGCGTCTTTCTAAGATTGAGTTGTGTTGATAAGAGTTTTGTCAGTATTTTCCTTTCAGAAATGAATTAATGACAAGTCCCAGAATTGTTCAAAGTTTTTTCTTTGTAAGATATTTTTCGCCGTTTAGACGGGATTTCCAGGAATGTCTTTGTTAAACAGTGCTAGCATTTAGGAAATGTTTTTAGGCTTCTCTCGAAGGTCACACGTGTTAATTTTCCTTCTAGAACGCAAATTAGGCTTAGGTGGTGTTTTTTGGGAACGCGGGGTAAAGAAGTCAGTAGGCAACAAGCTTGGATCTGAGACGAACGTTCATGTACAGCGGGTTTTTTTTTCGCGGCCCCTGTTAAGTTAAGGATCGTACTGAATATTGCTTTAGGCAGTTAGTATCATTTCGACAAAGTCAAGTCGGATCTATATCAGTTTTAACAGTGTAGCCTGGTTAGAGACAATCAAGTGTGATTGTGTTTTTCTTCGATTCATTCGGATAAAAGCGTTTGAACACGCGAAAAGGTGATTGTTGGGTCTGTTGGTGTTACAAGCGTGTAAAATTCCTGTTGCCCTCAATGTCGACTGTCCCGGTTGGAAATAATTCAACTGATCCTGTTGGGAATAATCTGCTTCCCCAGGAGCGTATCTACCAACGTTTCCTGAGGCCTTCTACCTTTTTCCCGAACGGGGAAAAATACCCCTTTTTTCGACTGGAACTGCATCTGGAAATCAATCCCCCGGAATTGTGCCTGCCTCCACCGGAATTCAAGGTAAAAAAGCTAGTTTTCTGTGTTGTGAAATTAAGAACCTTTCTTTTCGCGTCAGCTTGCAAAATTTAAGTGATAAATAAGAAGCGGCTTTCAGCCGCCGATCGTCATTTTCTTTTTCTGTGCTGCTGTAAAATTAGTAACTATAAATATTGTGTGATTCCTGTAATCCTGACGCCACTGAGCTAAGCTATAGGCCGTAGGTCTATCTGGTTACGGGTCGTCGGAAAAGTTCGATTGGCCCGTAACAAGGAGGCATTAATATTTTAAATATCTCAAACTAACTAAACTCCTTGTATAATATAATTTCATTCAACCAGTGGCAATTTTGCAATTCTTTTTTTTTATTTTTTCGATTAAGAAAATACCCCCATGAGGTATTATTGCAATCTGGTCTAAAGACCAATGAGCAATTTTATTCTGTTCTAAATTAACTACGGGAATCTTAAACTAAGGTTTTACTCATTAGTCTACCTTAGTGTCTGGTAATCTAATTACACTTAGGAATTAACGTGTACACTGTTGCACAATGCTCTGCTTTTCACTAATATAATCACTGTGCTAACTCAAACGCTTTAGTCCTCTTGAGTCTTCTTATTATGTTGGTGTTATCAAGGAGCTGGTTCGCTTCGATGTTCACGTGGTGAAGGAGCCGTTGTTCGTGGGTTCTGGCGAATTTGAGAATAGTCTGATCAACTGTGTCCATTCCAAGATCGCGATGGAGGTCACTGTTGCGGAGATACCAGGTGCATCAACAATGCTTCTTAGCACTTTATTTTGTAATCGCTGGATGCTCTAAATGTTGCATTTACCAGCACAGCCCCAGAGCTGGATGCCGTACGTCCATACGGGTTTCAAGATTTGGTTTTAAAGAATCAGTTTATTGTATGTAGATAACTTGGAGTTTCTCTCAAGCCGCCAGTACATTTTTTTATATTTCAAGCCAAGTTCTTCCCTTTCCTTTTTCACACGGACTTGCCAGCGTAGCCTTGCGTCGAGATTCATGCCCAGATATTTAGCTGATTCTGCATGTGGCATCTGGGTATCATTAATTCTGATGGATAGATATTGTTTCTGTTTGTTGTTCTTCACGACTCTTTCCATCGGCAATAACTGCCGTATTATCAGCAAATGTTGCTATTGTTTCACTTTCTAGGTCAAGGATGTCGCTAGTCTACAGCAGATAGAATACTGGGCCTAGTACACTTCCTTGCGGCACTCCTGCCTTAATTTCTCTTAGTTTAGAATAAGCCTCTTCCTGCTTAATTCTAAAGTATCTTTCTGACAAATAGGATTTCAAAAGTTGAGAATGTTGTCGGGACAGGAACATGTCCAGTTTGTGAAACAAGCCTTCATTCCAAACCTTCTCAAAAGCCTGGGCAACGTCAAGGAAAATGGTGGAGCAAACTTTTTTTCTTCTAGTGATTGTTCCATTATATCAGTAATTCTATGTACCTGGTCTATTGGGGAATGGCTTTCTCTAAAGCCAAACTGATGGGAGGGAATCAACTCCTTTTCGTCTATTATCGGTTTCAGTCTTTTAAGACACAATTTTTCGTAGAGTTTTGATATGACAGGGAGCAAAAAGCTAGGCCTGTATGACGAAACTTCATGGGGGGTTTTCCTGGCTTGGAGATCATAATGACCTCTGCTACTTTCCATATCTTCGGAACGTACCTCAATCTGAATGAAGCGTTAATAAGATTGGTCAGTTTTACAATAGCTTTACTAGGCAGGTGATACAGGAGCTTTCCGGTAATCAGATCAAAACCAGGGGCTTTCTCCGGATTGATGTTATTTTTAATTGCATCAGAAACTTCCTTTGGTGAGGTGGGTCTGATGACAATGTCCTCTTGTCTTGGTTCAGTCCAGTTCTGGGAATCCTCTCCATCGTTTGGCTGGAATCTCTTTTCTAGATGTTCTGCAAATCTGAACGCCTTTTGCAAGTTGTTGCGAGCCCAACTCCCATCAACATTTCTGATTGGCGGATTCTGTAGTATAGGCCTTTTTAAATTCCTGGTGGCTTTCCATAGGGAGTAATCAGTTTTGTTGTCGTTAATAAGTTCGCACAGGTATTCACCAATCGCATCATTTTTAATACGTTACATTTCACGTTTTAACTGCTGAGTAGCATTATTTAAACCTGTTTCATCGACAGGCGCTCTCGTCTGATGCCATCTTCACTAATTTTTTTTTTTTAGTAATTAGTTCTCTAATCTCCATCGGGTAGTTATTGCCCTTTGTTCTAGGCTTGATCTCAGGGGTGTTTTTCCACGCTGCTTGCTGAATTGTTTACATCCAAATTTATTTAGAAGGCATTAGGGGACGAAACTACTTCTTGACAATTTTGGGGAGTGTTATGACTAGTTTTTCGATTAAGAAATTCCACACAGAGGTCACATAATTCCTTTCATTTCACGTTTTCAAGATGGAGACAGCATACTAACATCGTGAAACACCGAACTGATTTTCACTATACTACTAGAAATATATTTTGATAAACGTGTTGTTGAACACACAATTATATTTTTGGAACATTAACATAATAGCAAGTTAAAAGTGAGTTTTATGTAGTACGTAATGAGTTATGTAGTGACTTGTAGTTAAAATATTTTTGCCTCTATAATGCAAGTTTAGATTTTCATAGGAATATAAACCGGTGTTATTGAACCCATGGGAAACCGCACTAGATGAGAAAAATAGCCGCAATAAATTTTATGCCAGTGCTGAAAATTCTGAAAATCTTGTAGCCCGTAGACCGGATATTTGTATTATATCTTCCTAGCAATGTTCATTAATTGTAAAACCACTTTAAAGCTATTCAGGTGACCTAGATAAGGTTAAACGTAATATTTCAGTGACAAAACGTGATTTAACTGCAGCAACGTTATTGACACAATTGTATTTCTTTCTAGACGACTGACTCTGAAATTGCACTGAACTCTAGATGTTCAACGAACAGATTTTGTATGGTGCAAATATCAGCTCTATAAAGATTTAAAATGGCGACGGAATTAAATGTTTCCAATTAGATTATAACTAGTTCCCATTTCATTTCGTTGTAGATACTGCAACCCACGTACATCAGAATTATGTTATCAAAATTAATAGGTATATATAATTTGAACTCTAGTCTTAAACTGATTATACAAATACTATCCAGTAAATTCATTTGTAACCTTTTGAAACAATAATATGCTAGAATACAGGGACAGCCTGGATGAAAGTGCTTAATTCCGGTAATATATTCTACACATTAAACTACTCAAAATTGAATAGGGATATTGTAATATAAAGCATATTTGTTTGTATTTGGCGGCTAATGACCGTCTATTATTCATAATTAGAGCAAGCGGCAATATTTGGTGTTAAAAAGCAATCGAATCCAGTTGCAATTGTTTAACCGTATTAGTGTCATAGTTATAAATGGAGAAGTTATTAATAATATGAAGTTTGCTGATGACAACGTTCTGTCAACGGGCAGTTTTAGTGAGATGCAACACCGTCTAGAAAAACTAAGTAATTGATGTAACGAATACGGTCTGAAAATTAATTTTAATAAAACCAAGCTAATGGTAGTTACCACAAAATCAAAAGCCGGGATATTAATATAAGACTTAGGATGAGGATGTTGCGTTGTTACTATTTTCCCTTGCTTGGACCCTCAAGAAGAATCACACAGATAAACTGCAAGCCTTCGAAATGTGGTGCTACCGCAGAATGTAGCGTATCCCTTGGACAGATAGGACCACCAATACCGAAGTCCTAAAGAAAATGCAAAAAGAATGTGAAATTACTAACACCATAAAAAAGAAAAAGCTTTAATACCTAGGCCACATAATGACAGGCCCCAAATACACCCTTCTCCAATTAATAGTTCAGGGGAAGATTAGGAATATTAGGGAACAGAGGAATGTTGGCAGACGTCGTGTATCCTGGCTCAAAAACGCGAGGGACTGGTTTAATTGCAGTAACACTCACTATTTCGAGCTGCAGTCAATAAAGTCCGGATAGCTATGATGGCAGCGAACCTCCGATAGGAGATGCACTAGAAGAAGATTAGTGTCAAGTCGAGTTTGTGTGATTGAATAATCTTTCCTGTCTTCTCAAGATCTTTTTGTTCATTGTTTTTTATTCGTGTGTGACATTTGTGCTCTTGATAATAAATAACAATGCAGAGAAACTATTTAACAATAGAACAACGAAATTTAGCCGTTACTATGCACCAAAGAAGAGATCGCCTGGCCGACATTGCTGATATTTTAGAAACCACGCAGACCGTAATTTCACGTGCCCTTTCGCGTAAACAAGTACGACTGGAAGAAGGCCTGGAAGTGGATCTTTTCGCATTACAACACCTCGTGAGGATCTACTTCTGGTAATTAATGCAAGAATGCACCTCTCTTCAACTGCTAAAAATATACAGCAAGTGCTTCAGAATGCCACAGGAGATTGAGTTTCCGACCAAATTGTAAGAAATCGATTGGTATAGGTAGGACACGGGGTGGACTGATCAAGATTTAGGCTTCAAGAAGTGACACCGTGGGTTGATATACTGTTTTGAGACGAGTCCAGCAATGATACCCGGAGTCAAAGAGTATATCGTAGTGCCGGACACCGTACCTTACCTCAGTATATCCAACCAATCGTTGCCTTTGATGGTGGTGGTTTTATGGTATGGGCGGGAATGTTTTCTTCTTCTTTCACGGGCGAACGTTATGCCCAAGAGATCATTGTGGACCAAGTTCTGAACCGTCGCAAAGCTGTTGGACTGAAATATTTTAATTTCCTTGACGACAACTTAAGGCCGCATCGCACTCGCGTTGTTTTAGAGATGCTTCGAAATGAGGAAGGAAATAAACCATCTTGCTCTTCTTCCGCTATCTCCAGACCTCAACCCCATCGAGCATGCTTGGGACCTTTTGCAGAGACAGCGGGATCATCATAATCCAAGATCTACTGCGGTGCAACAGCTGAGGGATGTATTGCCGGTACAGAACATATTGATAATTGCATTGAGAGTATGCCAGCAAGGTGCAGAGTAGTTATTACTGTCAGAGGAGAATTTAATAAAATTAAGTTAAGTAAAAGGAAACAATAGCGATTTTCACTATAATATTGCTAAATTTCTTCTTTAAACGTACCTATGTTGTAATTTCCATGTTCATTACTAAAAAGAAGTTACATTTTTCTATTTTGGTAGATTTTTATTATAAATGCAATTGGTGTTGAATTTAAGTGTCTTACACTGCAATATCTCTATTCATTCTTGAGTAGTTTATATGGCAAAAAACACAAAGTTGTAATAAGATTTTTATTTGCTTTAGAATTCCAACAACATAACTTTTAAACTATAGTAAATTGTCAAAGATGTCTTCGTGGAGCTTCAGACAGTATCTGATTTGTTTCCAACCATCGTTTGTTGCTTAATATGCCTTCATGCAAGCACTAGCATCTACAATACGACGAATTCGTACATCTCGATTTTCCACTTGTGATTTGTACACCTTATTTTTCAAGCAATCCCAAAAACAAAATCTAATGTTGTGAGATTTAGAAATCTCGGCTAACAACTATGCGGACAGCCACATCTCGCTGAGTACATGGTATTTCTTTTGTTTAAAGAAACGTCTTCTAATTCATTTCACAAAAATTCTAAATACTGTTGTCCTGCTAGGAGATTCTCAAACAATATAGAGCCAATTAAATGATTCCCAACGATACCAAACCACACGTTAACTGAAAAACGATGCTGAAAATGAGCTCTGTAATGTGGATTTTGATCAGACCATCATTTAGAGTTATGTGTATTGTTGACGCTGTCACGGATAAATGTAGCTTCAACAGTAAGAAGTGTACGTGGAACCAACTCGCAATTAGCATTTATACACTGACAAAATTACACGCGTCTAGCATGGTCTGCCAGTTGTAGCCGCAGTATACGCTGTATGTGGTATGGATATAAGCTTTGTTCGTGTAGTGTGTGAATTACTCTTGTCTGAGGTATTTCAAGTTTACCAGAATTCTTCAGGAGCAAGTCGTAGGGCTCTACTTCACGAAATCAAGGACGTTTTCCACCACAACTACATCTTCTCCATGAAAAAGTTGAGACATTATGGGCGCTCTAGAAAGTGTACCACTGTCACACGATATGTTGACGACTTTGACAAACACATTTCTACTCGAAATCCAACGATGAAGAAACTGTTGATCATATTATACAATCGCAGCTCAGGTCTTTCAATTGCAAAAACCATGAACGAACACCATATTTGCATATTCCAGTTGCAAGTAGATATGTGGCATTGTTTATCACTTCCAGAAAATTGTAAATAGTTGCAAAGTTGTTGTTTGACAATTAAACTGTGTCAGACTACTTAATTAAACTCAAACCTTCAAGATGTTATAATTCGATATCAAATTGAAATCGTATTACAACTTCTGTTTTTAGTCATAGAATAATCTGTAGAATAGGCCCCCGGAGTTTGGCACCGTTCTCCCGACTAACCCCTTATATGCTGCTATATACGTATACATGTACACATAAACTAAAAATATACTAACAGCGTCAATATATATTTATTGGTGACGAGGGAAAGTATCATTTTATCAAGCGTATGCAATGAGCAAAAGAAGAAGTAAAAGGACTGCAGAAAAGACCATCAAGTAATTAAACAGCACAGTAAAAGCATAAATCACAAGAGTTGATAAATTGTTGAAGGAAGATGTTTCAGTGTTACGAATTGATGTTAGATTGGACATTCCAACTTACTAGCAGCAGAAGTTTATACCATAACAAGGACAAGTTAAATGGCTTCCTGACGAGCAAACCTTGGAAGAGGAATTAAGATATAGGTTTGAGGGTAGGGATAAGGCAATTGATATGTAGTGTTAGTCAAAAGGAGTGATGATTTATTAGTATGTTAATGTTTAGCGTGTAAGAAAAAGAACAAAGTAAATACGTATTAATTCTTAAAATACGAAGGTATTTCAAATGAAAACAATCGTTTTGATCAAGTCTGTTTTCAAATCGACAATGGTCAGATTTTATTAATCCATCGACCGTCTACATTTGAAAGCGTGAGCTGTACAACTTTCATATAGTCGCACTGAAGGATCAATTTAAAAGAGTCCTAATGATTATTATTATTATTCAGAGAAAAATCAGAAGAATTTAGTGAAAGTTCGGGATATTTACTTCCTACATAACTGATAATTTTTTACCAATCATTCTAAACGAACATAAGGAAGCGAACCAGTAATTCCTGATTTTCACACTGACACTGAAAATGCCGAACTTTTGCTTTGTAAACCGTCATCCCTGTTTCCCTCGTAATTTATCTCTTGTTAATAATACCTTTGCTTAGAGCATAGTAGACTTTGTTATTTTTTTCTATTCTACTATTCACCTCTATTCCTTAATTTCCAGTTTCTTCTAGAGTTACTCCTAAATATGGGTAACTGCTTACTTGTTCTATGAGCTCTTCGTCTACGATAACCCTAATTTCCTTTCTTTCCGCTGATATTACCATTGTTTTGGTTTTGGACTGATTCATCTTCATTCCATTTTCTACTAAGATTTAATTCCATACTTTTAGGTTTTCTTTTAATTCCTTCTCACACCCAGTTATTAACGCTATATCGTCTGCGAAGGCGCAATTTGAGATATCTACTTTTTCGAGATTTCTGTACCCAATATATAGTGGTTTTGTTCTTATTTTAGCACTTCTCATTAATTGATGCATGAATATAATAAATAACAGTAGGCTTAAACTGCCCCCTTGTCTAACCCCTTCTTTTGTGTGAAATATTTCGGACTCTTATTTTTACTTATTACTATATTTCTGGTGTTTCGGTACAGGCATTTTGCCACTCTAATTAATTTATTATTAACAGTTTTCTCCTTCAGGGCCTCCCATATGTTTTTTACAAATGTTATAAATTAATAATATTCTCATCAAAGGCTTGTAAATAATGTTTCTTTAAAATTAAATTACAACGTTGTAAGCATAAAGTTTGTTGAGTTCGCATAATTACAAGGTTTGGCAGTTCCATTAAAACAGTCCTGATATTGATTTCTTATAAGAACAGTGTTCACTTGAGAATCAATACAAAGTCTACCAGTGGTGAGCAGATCTCAATAAAATCGCGTGTTATGAGAAATAACTTCACAATCAGTGCAGAATGCGCAGATGCAGTGTTGTTTCACAAAAATCAATTAGCCTCGTCTGGAAATGCATTGCAATAATCTCTTCATCGTGTTAACGTAGAATCTTCTATTTAAAGTTTGTTCTTCCGACGCAAATTCATTGTATAGAAAGATAATCTTCGTGGGTCTTACAATCCGTCGCATGCTCTAGCGAAAATGTATTCGATGTCATTTTTATATATTTCTTTGATATCATCTACGTACGTATAACATTCTTCTTCTGAAAGAAAAAAATAATGAATTATTTAAAAACTTCAGTATGGATGTTTCTCCTTTTTATAATTCAACAGGTAAAGTGTCACACATGGGAGTTAACCGTTTAAATAAGAAACCTTTCCGGGTCTTTCAACTTAATTCGTTAAGCATGTCTTCTCAAACTGTAATTTTCATATTTTTTGGGTTTTATGATCTTTATATACGTGTTCTTCAGTTAACAACTGGGCTTCTTTTTCAATTTCTGTAAAATCTAAACAAATCTCCATCATAAATGTGCTAAACTGTGGATTTTTCCACTACAATGATATAAAAAGAAAATTGCTATTTGTTATGATCATTATGAAGATGTCAAACATATTTAGAAATTTATTGGTAATTGCTGCTTGCCTTACTTCGTTGAAATTCATACTTATATTTTAATAATATTAATAGACAATTTCCACAGATACTTATTTTTTTTTTTATTTAATTTTACATGCTTCAACTACAAGGTTATTAACAATGTAACATTAAGTTAGGTACAAGTTAGGAACATTTTAAGTAGTAGTACATATTAATAAAAATATGTAATAAAAGGTTTAACTAAATGTTTTTCAGTAATCCAGTGTCCTGCAGGAAGGCGACCATTCTCTGTGTAGTAGGGTTCGTGTTGTCCAGTGCTTTTGCAAGGGAGTTAGGTATTTGGAACTGTACTCTTGCGTTTTCGTAATTTCGGCAATCCAGTACGAGGTGTTTTCCTGTTAGTGGAACATTGCAGTTTTGGCACAGTGGTTTCTCTTTTTGTTCTAATATATAGGAATGCGTTATTTTGGTGTGCCAGCTTCTTAAACGAGTCAGAACGACCTGTTGTTGGCGGGACAGTGAGTGGATACTTATTTTTGCTTTATACAGATTTAGACATTTTACATGTCATTTTCAGAAGCATTTAATAATGTAAACATGGGATGCCTGGAAAACCGCGTCCTAGATCTGTTCTTTCAAATCATCATGATCATCATCAAAACTGTGTAGTTAGGGCAACAACACACTGGATCTTGATTCTGGACTTCTGTTTCAAAACTTCCAATAGCGGGGAAAACTCAATTTGATCATTCATTGAAGGTGAATTTAAATGGGAAACTTTCTAATTGTTTGGCCTATCTATACATATACTGTGAACAGTTAAATACGTAAATTAAAATTAGGGTGAACTATTTGCTTAACAATCGAAATATCTTTGGTGTAATCACTGTTACTTAGAGGAAATAATAGAGATCTATGTGTCAATGACCCATATGCTGCTAATTTAAGTGTTTTGTAGCGATATGAGTCCTGTGGTATTGTTATATCTGTTTGTGTAGGTTTTCTATAAATAGAGTATTCTAGTATGGGTTAAGAAATAATTTTTATGTTTAAGTTTAAATAATTAATTCATTTGTTTTGTTCTGTTTCTTATACAAAGTTTTGTTTTGAGTGTATAGTATTAATAAACGTTAAGAAATAAACAATAAACTCAAATGAACTATTAAAACATGCTAAAATATCATCAACTTAACGGAACCTTTTGGTTTGCCTATTAGACCGGTAATTTCATATGTAAACGCACCCAACTATATGTAAGCAGAAACATTAAATAATATAGTTACTAGTTTAGAATACGCAACAAAATATTCCATTAAAAATTCATCCGAATTAATCAATAAATTGTCTACCCTCACAATGCAAACTAGTTAGCTTCAATGGCACCTATATGTTATCACAAATACCTCCCCAAGAGTGTATTCTTTTGTTAAATAATAATATTATTAAAATAAATATTGAATTAAAAAAACGTAATTATTGAATTATTCCAACTTTATATTAGTCAAAATAATTTTATTTTTAATGATCAGATTTATTTTTAGGAAGACGGTTCACTAATGAGAAGCCCAATTTCACCACTTTTAGCTTATTTATGTAAGGAACATTTTGATCGAATTTTTGAGTCAAATCGATATTCGAAAAATTATATTTTGTTCCGTTATGTTGGTGATATTTTACGATCTTTTAATAGTTCATTTGAATTTACTGGTCATTTCTTAACACTCAAGCATAACCTTTACATTAGAAACAGAACAAAACAAATGTATTAATTATTTAGACTTAAACATAAAAATTAATTCTAGAAACAAACCAGAATACTCTATAGAAAATCTACACAGTAATTATTAACACCGCAGGACTCATTGATTATGTATCAACTAACAGTTTCTTTAAGTAGAAGTGATTACACCAAGAGATTTTGAGTATTAGACAAATAGCACACCGTAATAGATGCAACACAAAACGGATAGACAGACTAATCAAAGAGGATGCTTATACATTAGCAATTCAAAGAATATATTCAAAAGACCACTATGAAAAATGTTAAATATATTTCAAATCCATGTATGTAAAATTATATGCGAAACAAGTACATTTAAAGTAATTTATAAGACAATAAAAAACACTTCCAACACATTATTGAACGCAAAAGATAGAACTAACAATTAGTTAAAATAAGGTATTTATAAATTAAACTGTTCCCAGTATAATTATGTATACATAGGTCAAACATTTAGAAATTTTCGATACCGGATACAAAGAACACATACGCTCATACAAATACAAACACTCAGAAAAACCTAACTAGGCTAAACACTTAGTAGAACACAATCATGCATTGAGATCAAATAATAGAGGAAAGTCACTAAAGTCGGACACCTCCTCCTAAAGCGGACCCACTTCATTCTGGCTCTGCAGTTGTCTGTAACCTACCGAGAACGACCGAAACTAATAGTTCTGGATGCGGCCGCATACTTGTGAAGCGCTGGCGTTACCCGCTTTACCTGTTGCTTGCACTGAATTACATATACATAATGTTATGTATATGTAATTCAGTGGTTGCTTGTCAGTCCGCCATTACATGATTTTGTGAAAAGTGAAAGTTTTACTTGGTGGTGAAAAGTCGCATGTATAGTGCACTATTTGACAGGTAAGCCTATATACCTATATATATTCTTAAACAGTAATATTAGGGCTTTTTATTTATCACATTGCCGTTTACGTAGTAGTTATATTAACGAAATAATTCGTTATCGAATATTTGGCCAGTAGTTGCGTAATCCGGACCCCCTAAGTTGCCTAAAGTGGATCCCCTTATTTCATTGTGCTGAAAGCTCCAAATTATTATTGGATTATCATCTTCATGGAATTATGTTGCAGATTCCATGAAGATATAGTGGCCAAGACAAAGTTAAGGAAGTGGAACACTACCGGCATGGCCAAAGCCATCGATGCTGTCCGCAAAAAGAAGTTAGGCTGGAAAAAAGTAACCCTACAAGGATGTCTACATTTCTGACTTTTGTAAATAACCAAACACTACAAATTTTAATTAAGTACCATGTTTTGATATTTTTTTAAATAAGTAAATTGCTTTTTAACCTTGTTTTCTTTGATTATATCGCATATCCGACCTTTATCTGACGATTATTTAGGATTACTAAGGGGGGGTCCACATTAGGCACCCTTTTGTCAAAATTTCCAAAGTGTACTGTTTTGAAATAAAATAAATCTTTCTTTAATTATTGTTTTTTTTTGCTGTAAGTAAAATATACATAGTAAATAATATTATGGAGTATACATTACATGCTTTCAAAGGTAATTTTTAACAATTTTAAATTTTAAATACCTAGAAGTAACTGGGGGTCCGTGTTTGGTGACATTCCTCTATAATAACATATTTACACTTCTGTAGTGATAACCGTAAATTGGATATACCCGAGGCATTTCAATTTCACAAACACACTTTAACAAATACATCTTTAATATTTCTGCAAATTGGGCACATAATTTCCACGCTATTGGAAATTTTGGAATAGAAGATCAGAGCCAAGTCCGAAAACAAGATCCAGTGCGCTGTTGCCCTAGCTACAAATATTAACAACATAAAATGCTTTGATTGAAATGACATGTAAAATATAGAAATACGTATAAAGCACAAAAAGTAAATAAATCCTGTTGAAATCGTTGCAATTTTTATTATTAAAATATATTTAGAAATTTCTTATTTGTTCGCTGGCAGCTATTCTATTAGTATAATAAGGGCTGGAATCTTAAGCCCCCCCCCCCAATATATGAAGTCCTAAGCTAGCATTTCCAGTGTGATCCAGTGCGGGAGGTCGAGAGTTCAAATCCCCGACTCGATGCCTGGTGGGCGGCCTAACCGGTAGCTTTAAATAATTGGGTACCTGCGTTCCAGTAAATAAGGGGTATAATGCTGTTGACTATTGTATGATGCTCACCACATCACAACGTGTCATTAATTTGGCATGCAACAACCGGGTGTAAGAGCCAGATCGGGAGCTCTGACCTTCCGCCTTGCAGGCCAAACCTGTTCGTGGGGTGTCCACATTATTATTATAACCTACCGCTTATTAATAATATTGATCCTGGCGACTGTACTAACTAGTGATGGATTGCAAATTACCGTCCCTGCGAAATGCCGCCTTTAGGCAGTATCTGCGTTGCCTGAGTGTTAGCCCCTGAACTCAATTTACAAGATTATTATTGATTAGAATTAACTTCAGCACATCCATTTTTGAAATATATTTATAGATGATCTTGCATTTTTTGAGGAGAAACTGTTTTTCGTCCGCTTTGCTAATTTAAATGTAGTACTTTGTTTTTCCTAAGTTAACAACTGTTGATTACTTCTTGTATACAAATTTTACAGAAAACCACTAAATAATTTTGCGAGTAAACAGTTATTGTTCAAATTTCCTAAACATAAGGGGTTTTTGGTATTCTCATACTAAGCCCCGTATTTTCCTTACAACAACTAACAACAAACGGGTTCAATTATCAGTGTAAAAACATCTCATTGTTTTCAAGTTGAAAGAAAATTTAAAAGGGCAAAAATTATGGTGGGAGTGTTTATGCTTTTTCGCCATGGCAAAGAATAATTAAAATTTTAAACATCCGTTTCCATTTGCTGACACAAAATTTCCCTGAGCTCATTTTTCGGCCTCTGTTATTTTTGTCAGACCGCTGTTGGTAAAATAAACATCGATCTCTTCGTTTGTCCAATTTGCATTCGCCCATGCAAATGTAAAAGTTATAAACCTTGATACGGTTTGAAATGCGCCCTTGTCCGGCCGAACTCTAAAGTGTCAGGCCAAGAATACTAAATTAGACTTCTGGTCACGACCCTATCCATCTTCCGATGAAGGATGATGAAAATTTTACTGCACTTAACATTTAATATGGGGAATCCCGAAATTGTTTCCATTTTTTATGTCGCGCATTCAGTTTAGGGCCATAACTCGCGAATTCGTATCTCTTTCCTCGAGAAAGTTTTCGGTTGGAAAATTTTGATGTATGTGCAGGTTGTGCGCTCTGTTGCTGGTCGAAGACGAAGGAAGAATTATTACGACCAAATTAAATATGTATTAGGGATGTTTGTGGGCGGAAGGGTATATTTCGTACTAATTAATCTGCCAACCGATGCAACTGTAAGCGGACACTAGTTTAATAGTGCATAATTTGAATTTTCTCTATTAAATTTGGTAATAAAACTGTTTCAAGTGCATGAATGTTGCATAAGCCCCGAGAACATTGCCTGCATAATATTTTACCGAGTTAGAGTTGGGAATGGCTGGTTGTCCCGAATACAAGAGCGCCAACATAGTTTTCCATATGTCTCACTTTAATGTTGTAGTAATTAGTTCCAACGGAACACATATTATAACAATGTTTCTGAATTACAGGAATTTATAACGACGTCAAGAAGCGGCCGAAATATTCAGGACGAACATTAAGGTTTGCCTTTTCATTCCATTATACCTGCGCAATACGTTTAAATGCATTCATTTGTAACTAAATAGTTATAAACTAAGTTAAAGTTAACAGGCTCCTCGCAACGCGAGTTGAAAAAGAGTTTCCATCAAAAGTTTGCGCTCAGCTAATATTCCCTCTGGGCTCAAGTTACAACAAGTATTTTGCAAACTTTGATAGCCACATAAATATTGATATCGGTGATTCCACAGATCACGCCTGAAATCAAACGCAACGCTCCGAGGTGCACACCGACAGTTTGCATTGAAATATGGCGCCATAAATTTAATGCTTCTGCTCCTCAAAGTTTTCTTACAAAAATGATGTCTTATTCCACTTGAGACCCCGCCCGAAATTTCGTTTATTTCCACTGAAAGCTTTCATATCCCTCAACTAACGTTAACTTTCTTCTTATTTTTTTTTTACTTGCCTGACAGCCGCTTTCGGTCTACTACTTTTCGCACCGTAAAAAACATGAAACGTTTTCTAGTTAGAATTTTAAAAATCTCGCAGCGAGAGGGTCAATTTAAAATATTTTCAAACGAAGCTGGGATATCAAACGAATTATTCACCAAAATACACGATTTGCCTCTTCGCCTAAAATGTTGCCTACATTTTTTTTCCTAAAAGGTATGAATAAAACATGTCCAAATCAAAGGTATAGTTAATTGGGTTTTATTAGCGTCTCTTTGGACCTTGAGGGTTAGAACTCGCTGTATAATTAGTCTGTGTAGCCAGAGCATTTCTATAAATGCATATTTCATTCCCCATCGTACAGGTTTTTTGAGATTTTCCACTTAAATATGTACCCGCAAAGTTGAATTTCCGCAGACTGTCATTAGCGAATGAAAAAGCTCTAATTTCGGATGATTAGTGCGGATTTGCTTGCGACGGCGCTCTCGTTAAAGGAACAGCGCAATATAAAAACACGTTTTTTACGCAAACTGATATTGTGTAACTTCAGAAAATTCCCATATGCCCTGTAAAAATTGTAAATTATAGCTTCATATCTCTGTCCTCCTGGGGAACGCAGCGCTTGCCTCAAAGAGGAACTTCTTCTTCTGGAACACGCACTTGGAGAGCGTTTATAAAGTTTTTGCATGAAAATCTTGGGGTGAGCAGAGGAACAGCACCAATAAAGGTTATTTATGGGATACGTTTTTAATTGCCATTTAGAATAGCCTTCAAAATGTTTCAACGCTAATTTATGCAATATGAACTATTATTGTCGTAGTCCTAATGTAGCGAAAGTGTAAGAATGCTTTTCGTTAGTAAAAGTAGTAACTGTCAGCTTCATAAATATCTCGGAGAGAGACACCACTTAGATCACAGAAATAACGGAATCCGTATCCGCAGAAAAAGTCAAAACTCATAAATTTTGCTGCTAACATGTAAAAAGCAAGCCAAAACACGCTACAGTGCGCTAAAAATAATAAAGTGGTTAATAATAAAAAAATATCAAAATAAATATCATCTTAAACATTTCGCACCGTAAGTTAGTACATAGAAGTCGCTCTCAAAGTAAAATATTGTCAGTAGTAATATACGAGGATCGTTAATCAATTATGGTCCCTAACATAGAAGGCATTTACCGACAAATGAATAACTTTTTCCTAGTCAGTTATTGACATTAATGTATGTTGCAGGTGCCAATCTTCTTATTTATAAAAGTTATACATTTAATATTACTGCGTGTTGGTGATATTGTTAAAATGGAAAAATTCCACACAAGGGCTGTGATAAAACACCTTGTTAAGAAGTTTATCACCGCAGGAAATTTACAACATGTTTGGAGTGTCGGGTGGTTTTACCCCGTCATATCATGTAATTAAGAATTGGTGTCGGGACTTCTAATTAGGAAGTCAACATGCATCAGGAGCTCGACCACAAAAAATTGTTGTCACTAAAGAAAATATTGATTTGGTCCATAATATGGTATTGAGCAATCGGAGAATTACGGACAAATATATTGCTGAGACGCTTTTTCGTTGGAAGCGTTGAGAATATTTTGCACGAAGAATTGGGTCTGAAAAAAATCTGTCCATGATGGATTTCAAAAATGTTGTTACCTAATTAGAAGCAGGCCTCGCTTCTCACTGCTGCAAGGAAAAGGAAAATCAACGTAGATTCATTCTCCACAAGGGAGCCGGCCGCTATACTGGTCAGTCGTGTTCCACACCGGAACCCTAAGACCCCCTTCACCCAGTAATGGGAATGTAAAGATAGGAAAAACCAGGAAAATTTGATAATCAAATTTCGTGGATAATACTATCCCAGCATTTATCTCTATGACCCAGGGAAACCACGAAAAACCTGCGTCAGGACAGATGGCCCGGGGGTTCACTGCTGCGAGTAATTTGAGATTAATGGTCACAGGTTTGGATAGATTTTTTAGATATTTGCCAGATCTGGTCTCCAATGACTTTGACCTTTTCCCCAAATTAATAGAACATCTTCGGGTATCTCATTTTTCGCACGATGAATAGGTGGCGGCTACTGTGAATGAGTGGTTTGCAATGCAGGACAAATAGTTTTTCTTATGTAACCACAATATCTAAACTATTCAAACGCAATTAATAGAGAGGTATTTTAAATAGTTCTAATTAGCGCAAAGTTATCAAAATAATCATCATCATCTTAGCGAGTTGTTTTTCTTCATTTGTCCATATATCTCTATTTACAATCTGTTGCAACAGCAATTAGTAAATTTGTAAGGTTAGTAATAAGGGAAGCAGCCGGCCATTGACGTTTCTTCAGCTTTAACTAATTACAATTGTTTTAGTTGTACCTTAGTCTAGTTAGTAGAAGTATTACAGTATTATATTATATATACTAAAATACAAGTGCCCTAAACGTAACCGTTAGCGAGTTATTGTTTATTTCGTAATTGATGTGGCTAAAATTTTAGTTCAACGAATTCTATGAAATAAATCTTTTACTAACATATTTTTATTATTTTATTTCCAACAAATGTTCAAAATTATCTCCATTGTGTTCGATACGCAAAGCCGAACGTCGCAGGAGAGATCGCTACGTTCCTAATATGGTTGCTGGGTTATTCTTAATAACATCGGCAGCTTACTGAATTCTTTGACGTAATTCTCCCATCCTGTGCATTTCAGTTGCATAAACAATCTGTTTCATGTTAACCCAAAGAGAAAAATCTAATGGAGTCAGGTCCGCTGAACGCGGTGGCCATACTACGGGTCCTCCTACTCCAATCCATCTTCCCGGAAATTGTGCGTTAAACCAAGCTCTAACACAAAGACATTGGTGGGCTGGTACCCCATTGTGTTGATACCACATTGCACGTCTAATATTTAATGGCGCATCTTCAGTGATAGGAGTAAAGAGTTTTCTACAAAATATTCGTAATTCGCGCCATTCAAACAGTGTGGCAGTTCAAATGGTCCAATCAGATGATCATTAGGAACACCAGCTATCATATTAACACTAAATCTATGTTGAAAATTCGAGCGTTTTCTTAAATGAGGATTTTCTGCAGGACATCCATGAAAATTAAGATAATTATTGATACCATCTCGTGCAAGAAGCTTCATCAGTGCATAAAGTATGCAGTAGGTTTTGATTGTTTTGTACCCAATTACAAAATATTAAATGAGTTTCTAAATCATTTTCCTGTAGCTTCAACTCTTTGATGATGATATGTATGTAAGCGAGCACTTCTTAATATTCTCAAACCTGGTTTCTACATATCCCAGTACGTAATGCAATTCTTCGCACACTTAAAAACGGATCTTCTTGTAATAAATCAAGAACTTGTTAATAATCGTTTATGGGTCTACAAACAACTCCTTGACCGACTGCATGCCTTGCATTGCAAGTGCCATCTTCCCTCAGCTGACGATGTGAATTAAAGAAAACTGCACGCCTAGGCAGTCTTCTATTGGGATATTTTTCTTGTGCTACCAAAGCATTTCCATCACACAGACCGTAAACATAATGAATATCTGCATATTCTTCTTTGAAAATAAAATTGGCATTGTGAATCACTTGTGAATTACGATGGGAATAAGGATACAAAGAAGAATACAATAACTTCATGTTAAAATGTTACCAAACAAAATACGCGATCATGGCAACTAGATCAGTATTTCAGAAATCCGTTGAAATAATATGTTAACCACATAAATTATGAAATAAACAATAACTGGTTAACAGTTACGTTTAGGACATATGTTTATACGGATTTTTCTGGAATTCCTCCTTGAAATATTGCCGGTACGTTTTGGGACACACTGTATAAATTAGTACCAGAACATCGTTTTGCTGACTACCGTTCTCCCTCGCAACGCAATGGTAAATCAGCGAGATATTCTGCCTAGTGAATCTTCGCTGGAGTAGAATTGTTTACACTTCCCGTTGTTCGGAACTTACTTTAACATGTAAATCCCCTATGTCTGTAGCATTTTAAATGCCCAATACGGTCAAAGAACAGAAAGTCGTTACGTTTCGCAAGAGATAAGCTCTTCGGTCAGTGTTGCAATATAAGCTATCACAAGCTCAGAAGCGTAGACCGCAGCTCACGGGTTCAACTTTTACATAAAGTTAATACTAGTTTCACATGGCATTTTTTTGCATTTATTGCAAGTAAGATAAACAAATTGTAGTTATATGCGTTGGGACCTCGGTGGCTGGCGCAGCAACGCGTTGACACTCGAGGTCACACTGAATTGCGCTCGTTCCGCTGTGGCTTCGAATCTCAGTTGGGGTGACCGCATTTCAGTTAGTTAAGTTTAGGGTGCATGTTGCATGAAAGTTTAGTGTGTAGGGGACGCCCGCACCCCCCCTGAAGTAATGCGAAAGCGGTTACGGGGGGGTAACGGTATTATGAATGAATGAGAAAAAAAAAGTTATATGCGTTACTTTGCAATTTACGTTTTCTATTTGAAAATTATACAATCCAGACATTATGTATTTTGATTAATTCGCCTTTTTTGTTATTTTATATTACTTATTCCGTTTTCGAATTTTCATTTCGAAGTTGATTATATATTTAAATCCAGATAAAACTTTCTTATGTAGATCCTGATTTTTAAGTTCATACTTACAACTAAATTTCTATCTTTGACACATACACAGATACCAGTTTTAAATTTGGATGTCTATCTTTTTTTGCATTTGGTATGATAGGTTTTGTATTCGATTTTAATTTTGAATTCGAAGCTTGAATTCTAAACTCTTAGAATTTTGTGTTCTTATTCGGAACAGAAATATTGTCCATCTTGGATGATTTTTTATGTTCGATATGTAGTAAACTTAAAACTATAGCAATATTTAATTTGGCTTTCTTAAAATTAGCCGTAAAAGACGACTCTTTCTAAAATCAAATTGGTTGACAGCTTTGGTAATGATACATATTTGTAGGATACTCTAAAGTTTAAAGCCGAGAAAAAAGTCTAGCAGGAATCAGGAAAACAGTGTGATGGATAAATTTCAAATCTTTAGTAAGCGTTGCATCTTAATTTTAAGTTTAAAGTTTGCATATTATTAAATAGATTGCGCTATTTAACTAAAACTTAGTTGAACTAATGGACATCATAATACTTGGCAGCTTCTGTAAATTGCTACATAATTCTCTGGTTTATGAGCTACGCATGTTAAATTTCTCACATTCTAAGCTTCAGTTATTCACATATGTTGTTTGAAATTGCGTAAGTGCTTCCTTTTCTTATTTTACCTCATAGTGAAACATAAAAAGAAGCGAAAGTTAGGTTTAAAATTGATATTGGAAGAGTTTATTAGTATTTTTCGTTAAATGTTGAAATGTATAATTAAAAATGTAATTAATTAGGTTTCATCTAATTTCCTTCAATGTAGATTAAAAATATAATTACATCATAAATCTTCCGTATTCTTTGTGTTCTTGTATTCACCTAAGAGAATTTTGATGATTAGAAAAGGTATGTAAGGTATTACAATTAAAAACGCTTATATAAATATTATTTTTCGCATCCTATTTTGTTAAAGCCACAGCTTGACACTTCATTTCTTGAAGTAAACTTTCCACTGTCTAAAAATTAAATGTTATTATTTTTCACTAAAGAAACTAGTCAACGCAGAACAGGAGTTAATAAATATAAAGAATATTTTACTAAAATCACAAAGTGAAGAACAGTCTGAAAATTGCAAATAGAACAAAAATACAAAGTGCATTCTATTACAATAAATGCAACATTGTTTTGTTAGTGTACACCTAATATCTCAAAAAAAAAAGAAACTGCCAAACATAGCGTGAGAGGTAGCCCACGAGCTCAGCTAGGATAGAATAATTGCATATCCCTTCCACCTCTCTCAAACTATTCGTTGTGCAAGCAAGTGCTATTTCAAGCTTCAACTGAAGGCATTCGTCCTACAAGGTGCAAGTATTTTTTAAGACAAAAATACTAGTTTAGAAAGGTGCAAAAAATTTTAAGGTTAACAATCCCGGTTTTAAGATATGGTATACCCTAATTTACACATTTTCTTAGGAATTTTTCACTATTGTGTCAGATATTATCCACTTTTCACACTCAACTGAACATTTTTCACAACTGGAAAGTATGCTTGGTCTGTTAGATTTCCTAAATAATGAAGTCTATCACAATTGGACAAGAAGCAAAAAGTTATTTACATTTCAAACACGCTGTTATAATTTATCGCATATGTTTAAAATCACCCGGTATATCAAATTTTACAACAAATACATGGTGTTTCTAAATGTAACTAAGTATCTTGTTGACATGTATAACAACTAGCTTCGGTGGGTTAGTGGTTAGCGTACTTGCCTATAGATTCAAGGGATGCCTGTTCGAATCCGACTGAGTCGGTGATATTCTCCTAGCGGGGAAAAATCTGTAAGTGAGTTTTCTGTCTGATTAGAAGTAAAGCTATAGGTCCAGCTCCACTGCGGTGTGTGACACGTTAAAAATCACTACTGGGGTTGGAACTACCCTAACCAGGCAAGATTCATTGTTACGATGTCCAATGAGCGATAGTGCTTAAGTGCAAAGAGAAGCTTGGAAAACCGCATCCTACATCTCGCTCAATCAAAACAACAAAAACAATATGTTTAACCGTTAAAAAATGATGTATGTGTTTATTGTTTTCAAGTAAGATCCCGTAGCAATGATTGTTTCGTGGATATTGATTCCAAAGCGAACGATTAGAATGAAATTGGGCTTCAATAACCCAGACACAGGTTGTAAAATAAATTTTCTGGGTTGCATTTGTTCAGCATTCACAATTTTCCAACATATGTATACATATATAAAAATATGTGGGTGATAAATAAGATGCATCAGCGGACGTTTTAATTTCTCTTGTTGTAAAAAATATGTACGATATTTTGTTGCTCAATTGAATTTTGTTTTTGTCAAATAAAACAGCCAGGCGGAAAACTTCGCTTTATGCTTTGCTTACCAATTTACCCCGTTTGTTCATTTAACTTTGTTCTAGTATGCCAACGCTATTAATTGACTTTGGCAAAGCAAAAGTTTAAAAATGAAACCCTTTGACTAAAGGTTAAAACAAACTAAACTTTTCACCACAAAGTCAACATTTGTCTACTAGACAAAAATGTTGATTAAGAGGCCTGAACTAGTTTAACAAAACGGCAAGAGCACGTTTACTATCTTGTAAGAAACATATAGCACAGTGTGAAATCTTTATCTAGAATACATTCTGTAACTTGGATACATAGTATTTCTGTAAAAATTCCTAAATCACATCAACGTTAGTTGTTTATTGGCTACAGTTCAGCGGTCATGTTCTTCGCTTATCTTCACCCGAAGGGGTGCAACATCTAACATTTCTTTGTCAAATGTAGAAGTATGCCAAGTGACACATCATTGGAAAGCTCAGTTCAAGAGGAATACAATGCATGTCTCATTGTCTAATTATTCTAAGACGTTAATTGTTAAAAATAATAAATCGTACGACATATGTTAAACGCTGTTTAATATAGATGTTCAAAATGTGCACTATGTCTTTCATGGTAAACAGCAAATAAGTGATCAAACCCATTGCTTACATATTGAACCATTTCCTGTGAGATTTGCCTGTTACCGGACAATATTGAGAACCTGCAGCAACGTGTCAAGTATGAAATCAATATCAAATACTTTGTAGTATTGTATTTTGTCAATTAATCCCCTGTATTGCTATATAATTATTATACATCTTACGAAATAGTATTTCATTTTACATAAAGTGTTCCCTAACTTCGTCCTTACAACTAAAGCTGAGTGTGGACTTCGCTGTTCTCAATGAACGGGATTGCCTAATTAATAGACAGTGAGGGCATTGGGCATTTAGTCCCAACAACAAATATACCGCTCAAACAGCAATTTGAGTGGTGCTATTCACCTAGCTGATCACCGACTGAAAGCATATTATATCTTGGAACGTATTTAAGAAACGAATGTATTTTTTTTAATTTTAGAAGGTGTAAGCCTAGGACGAGTACGAATATGGCAAATGAAGCAGCAGTGTTAGAGACAGTGAAGGAGAATCCCCATGTTGGTCAAAGCAATCTAAACATAAATATGGGTATGTGTAAAACTTCAGTTTTGCATTTAATCCCTATCAAGTTATTTTGGTGCGCGAACTGTGGAATCAACTGCTTCTGCAATGAGGCACAATGCTCAAAACACCGATGAAGTAAATAAACACAATTCACAATATTACGTACAAGATCATCCAGACCGGAGACATGTTACCCATTTTCAAAAAACGTTTTCTGTAAATGATTTTTTGCCAAAGACAACTTGTATCGATTTCCGCGCCTAAAAGAAGGCAACCCTTTTTACATATTTAACTTTTTAAGACTTCGAAGTTACATTTCTGTCAAGTCAACGCGGTACGTACTGGAGTTTCATAAGTTTGAGGGGGAAGGGATTCTAAAAGACAGTTTTCCGTAATTAGGTCAGTGGGTTAAGCATTGTCGATCTTGCCGGAAGTATATTGTGATTAGTGAGCTATTTCTTCTAAATCGTTTGTCGATTGGGAATTCGTTTTCCGCTTTGAGAGTCGCTACACAGGAGCTCATTTCCCATAGTTGTAGGGAAGCAAATCTCCAGGAATATATTTCCAATATAGAATTTACTCCGGTAGAGAAGATTTTGTTTGGTGTTATGCCCGAGTCCATCTACTGGTGAGTTGGTTTAACCAGAAAATTTTTGTCTTGTCTAAATTTCCAGAACCTTAATTCTAATCTCCGATAAATTTAATTTAGGCAAAATTCGTGCGGCTGGACGTCCCGAAATTAAGACGACGCAGTAGAAAAATTCTACATTCCTACGTATTATCCATATTGTTACGCTGTCCTGGTCGAGTAACCTTGGGAAGGTTTTTTCCGAACCGAGTGGACGCCTGAGGCTATAGATAAGGAGTCTGGTGTACGGTCGAGCTGATTGCCGCTACATCGTGAACAAGGGAAGTGCATTTTAAAAATTGTATAACCTTACCTTGTTGTTTACGATTTCTTTATCGTTATTTAAGAATGAATTTAGTAATTGATTGGGGTCACAGAATTGTGTCATTGGGGCTTTAATGGGGGATTTGTGTTCATATGAAATACTATTGTAATATTCCATTTATTAGGGGAAACAATTTTACATAAAGCATATATACAGGTACTCTTATAGTGGGTTGATATTGCGTTTGTAAGAGTTCACAGCTTGCATTTTTTTTTCTTGATCCTTCTGATCACGCATGAATTCGTCACGCGGAGGCCTCCTTCGTTACGGAATGCGCTAAAAATTCCTGGTATCTTAGTTGAGTAGCGCAATAAAAGTCCGAAAAATTGTTTGAGTGTCGCCCAATTTAAATTTAGTTATATTCAGTTCCAGGACTTAAAATTGAACTGCTAATTTATTTCAATTTATTTTTTTTTGTATAGAAATATTAGAATTGTGGGTTGTTTTTTTTTATTAAGTAAAAAGAGATTTGGTTGCAACTTGTCTTTTAGTTTAACGACGAATTATTTGAATTTAAGTCTACATAAAGGACAGATAGTAGATATGAAGGTAGGTGATTATTTATCTTGGGGTCCGAGTTCTCATTTACCACCTCGGACGATGTTAGTAAATTATAAGTCGGTGGCGCCTATAAATTAATTGTTGGAACCTACTCCTCCTTCGATTGGGTTTCCGGGATGCTAACATCTGTCAACTTGTTAATTCTCTACCTAGGCAGTGGCGTAGTTACGAAGTTGTTTATGTAATTCAACTAATATTTGGTATGTAGTAAAGATTATAGGCGTGACAAACTCCATGATTCCCATTCCACCCAGATTATCCCGACTCAGCACATTTCGTGCTATTCACAAGTCTAACATGCCGCATCCTTGAAAAACCCCATGCCCCAGACAACACAAACCCCCTAGGACAGTGCAGTACTCGGAATTTGAACCTGTGCGACTTTGGTAGAATAACTCTGCAGCCAAGCGGTACGGCCACTACTCTACCGCAGTCTCCAACCATACTACTGGAACACTCTTCTTTAATGAAATTCTGCTGCACAAGGATACTTGCGTTTTCTATGAAACATATAACTCGGGTTGTTAGAAGATGTAGAACGCAATGTACGACGAAAACATTGGAACCAACCTTCTTTCCTGGTTACTATAATTAGTTTCTTAAAAATTACGTAACCTCGATTATAATGTAGGGGGGGGGGGCAACTAAACCCAAACTTGTTACTGACTAGTTTATTTTGTCGTACGTTGCTTCTATAAGATATCCTTTCATTGCCATTTCTGATCAGTTCAAGATAGGCGACCTCGTTTCTTTTTCATTTTTGTTTTCGGATTTGTAAGAATGCTCAGTTAGTATTCAAAGGTACCTTTTCCTGTGAAGAACAAAAGGTACAAGAGTGGTACTTCATTTAACGAAACACTATGAATCTGGGTATGGAATCACACCTAATAATTTCTCTACAATTGTTCTGTTAGCCATTGCTTTATTAGGGGTGGGAGGAACTAACCTTATGCCATTTCAATGAGAACGAACAAGACTGATAATCCGCAACACTGAATACCTCAGTATATTTTGCTTTTGCAAAGACATCACAGATTAGCCAAAGAATATTCAGTAAAACGGAAGGAGTTGCGCTGGACGATAATTGTCTTTTAAAATATTGATTTCATGCCCGATACGTTGCTGCAGATTCCCAATGTTGTCCGGTATCAGGCAAATCTCACCGGAAATGTTTCAAATTGTAAGAAATGGCTTTAATCATTGATTGATTTTTTACTAACAACAACATGGTGCGCGTTTTGAACAACGCTCAACTTAAATTGTACGGTTTATTTTTGTAAGTGGCCTCTTAGAATACTTAGAAAATAAAACATGCATTGTATTCCTCTGAACATGGCCGCTGAAATGCAGCCAATGAACAACTAACATTGACGTAAATTCGGTTGAAGTCCCAATGACTCTTAGGGGGATAGATTGAATAAATATAATAAAAACCAATGGCGATTCCCACAAAATATAATAAATGAACTTATACAATTGTAGTAGTTAACGTTTTTGGGTTATCTACAACTCATCTTCAGACTAAAACTGAAACACAAACTTACATTTGAAGTGTAATTACAACAGGAATTGGATAATTTATCCAAAATACTTCTGTTCCACAATACAATTTTCGTCATATGTGATATAATGTGAGAGCAATAAAAATGCAACCCAAGCCAACTTTGGAATTTGAAAGTATTGTCTTAGATTAATCTGTAATTATAAATATGTAAACATTATAAATATTTTTAACCATCATACATTGTTAATTGGCAGTTTACGTTTCATATTTTCATTCTTAGGTTATTTATTTATTTAATAGAAACTTAAAATTAACACTTTGATTTGACAGTGTTTGTCTATACTTTTAATTAGCTATATTCAAGGTCGTCTCAAGTGTTCTGTGGTCTCTATGGTCGAAGTAGTGAGGTTATGCAGTTATGAGCTTTGTAAATAAACATCTAGTTGAATTAATATTGTTGCATGTACATTTACTGAACAAAGTTTTCCTTCTTGATCTTTTACAAAAGATGTTGAAAATGTTGACAGTTGTTTTCTAAACAAATGCACTATCCTCTTACGATTTTCATAAACTTTCATCAGTATCAAAGGTAAGTTCGTGTAACCTTTGTGAAACAGCATTTTGTAAATCTTCTATATTCGGTGGTCTAATACTAAAATATTATTTCTTAGATAAGATAATAGAAAGAAGTCTGGAACTTTAAGATCGAGTGACTTTGGTGGACACTAATGTGTACTAATTAACCATCATCATAACATCCCTGCAAAAATTGTGTGATACGATTAGCAGTATGTGCTGTGGCATTGCTCAGCTGGAAGTACCCGTTTGTAATTTCATCATCATGACGTTCATTGAAAAGTGGGGTTAAGATATTCTTTTTTTTTTAATAAGCTGTTACCAGTTTAGCAATAGTTGCTATTCATGGTACTGTTAGATTGGAGTAATCACTGTGTATCGCAATAGTGGTGTCCATTTGCACCTCTCACTAAATTTAGGTGTCACATATTAAGTTATTGTTCGTGTTGTTTGAGCACTGCTTTTTATATAGTTTTTATGGATTATTTATTACTGTCACTTGCTAGTAAGTCAATTAGTAGCTTCCGCTTCAGTCTTGTATGTATTGATTTTGCACCTAACCCATAGTGAATTGCAGCGCTACATTGGTTGAGGTTGTCGTAGAATTTCCTGGATGTCTTAGTTATGAATTCTTGTATAGTCGGGATGCTGATTTCCCTGTGTAGATGTATGTTTCTTATGAACCAGTCAGCATTTGCTATGATATGGAGCACTTTATTTTGTAAGACCAGTAATTTGTTCATGTTTGTTTTAGATGTTGTACTCCAGATGCTACAGCCGTAGGTGAATATTGGTCTGATTATTGCTGTGTAGATAAGTATTCCACGTTTTATCTTGAGAGGTGATTTTTTATTTAAAATTGTATACATCATGCTGAGTCTTGCATACGATTCTGTTAGTTTTGCATTAATATGGTAGCTCCATGTTAGTCTACGGTCCAAATATAGACCAAGGTATTTAACCGCTTTATCTTTAGGGTTCCATTGTATTGGGGTATTGTCAATTATTATGTTGGGTGGGTCTCTTGGTCTGCGGAGCGTAAAAATCTTACATTCGCATTTATTAGCGTTTATTTTGATACACCAGCGTTTGAACCATTCACTTAGTTTATCTACACCTTCTTGAAGATTTTCTGCTGCTTTCTGTAAAAAATGTGCAACGTTTCACGATTTTGCGTGTCATCCTTGCGCAGGGGCCATGCTAATCTTCTCTGTATCGTTCCAATTTTAGTGTATGTACCGCCGAAGCGAGTACAATGATATTCTAAGATAATAATCGGCAGTTATATTTTCTGCAAAAAACTTGTAAACTATTCGTCGTCTTGAAAAAGCGACCCACAAACCGATCTTTTATGGATGTACTGGTGTTTCCTCAAACATGTGCGGATTGTTTGTTGCCCATATTCTCATATATTGGCGGTTAAGATACCCATTGAGGTGAAACCAGGCTTCATCGCTGAACCAACTAAGATCCAATATGTCATTATTATTTATTTTGTATAATAACCAGTGACAATAATTTATTATAGGTTGGAAATCATAGGGACCTCGGTGGAGCAGTGCGAATATGCGCTACCACTCGAGGTCACAGTGAAATGCGGCCGATCGACTGGGGTGTTAGAATTGTTACGGGCCAATTCTCACTACGAGAATTATGGGACAGAGAAAATCGCACGTTGGCGTGCTAAGAAATTTTCGGTACGGCCAAACGCGCTTTTCTTGGACCCGCAAACAAAAAAAGATGGTAAAGGCCAGCGGCTTGCTCAGAGGAGTAGGGAGGGTTCGTAAAATTGCTTATAGAGAAAATAGTGCTTAGAGTTGTGTACAGGATGCGTCGAAATAAGTGGGCGCCACCTTCCAAAATCCAGCTGGTTTTGTAGGTCCTCGCGGAAGGTCGAGAAACCAGCAGCTCACGTGAATGGAACATACCTTTAATTGTGCCTTCGCCTGTATCATTAAAGCTTGCAAAATCCTTACACAGCAAATACAAAAGACACAATAAGACACAGTAAACTTTAAAACACATATAATGATATGAATATTGGTTAAAATATGACAAGTTTAACACCAAAAATCCGAATTACAGAATCTTAATTCTTGAGCACTCAGAGAATAAAACTTGCCGTCGTTGACACACAATATTTATGTTAAAATGACTGTGTGGTCAAAGGCGTAAAGTTTACAAGAAATGATAGCATAAAATTAGCGTCTGTATAAAATTAATGCAAAACGAACAGTGGCTTCAGGTCACTGGTAATATTTTTATCAATGTAACAAAAAGTCAATACGTTTGAATTTTGCAAGATACGCGTGCCAAGCCGAAAGTTACTTTCCACAAGCACAAAACTTGGTAGTTTTTACCTTGAATTTTGCAGACAGGCACAACCTTGACGAAGAGACGGCACAATTAAGGGCGATATCAATTTATAAACGATGAACACAGGCGAAGCCAGGAACCTTCGATAACATGAAATGGCTGCAGAACCACGGGCGTTGGGCTTTGACGATGATCCGCCGAATGGCGATTGTACAACTCACTGAAGAGTTGCCTTTTCCTGGGGTTGAATCAAGATGTTCCCATTAATCCGGCAATAGCCGACAGTCTGTTAGATACCCCTTGGTACAACAGAGAAACGGAACACACATTAATGATACCCCTCACAAAAAAAAAACCCGAGAGCCGCCCCTGCAGCACTTGACGTAATTACGATTGCCGATGATGGAGCTTACGGACAACCGGAGTCCTCGAGATCTAAAAATGGACTGCCCCAAAATGCAATGGGGCCTGCACTTCTCCCAAACGATATTGCACAACATTACGAAATCATACGGAATATTCTGAAAAAGAATTTGTTTATGACGCTCGGAATTCCAGGAAGCGTTCAAGGTCTCGCGCAGAAGAAAAACAAGAGTCTGCAGTTTTTCACAAAGGGACTATTGATACATTTCTCGAACTTCGAAAGACAAAACAAAAGACCGAAAATAGTAACCCAAAATAAGAATTTAATTAAAATGACGATACTAATTCTAACGAAGCGGCAAATGAATCACGGAACTACCAAAGTGTGCGGCAAATTTAAAAATCACATAACAGAATCCCGACTGAGGCAACCGCATTTCAAGTTTAGGGTGGATGTTGCATGAATCCTCCTGACATAATGCGAAAGCGGTTCCGGGGAGGGCGGACGGTAGTATGTATGAATGAATTTGTGTGGAAACATGCTCAATTTTTTTTTAGTTGTTCGACAAGTACCGTTTAACAAATCAATTTCTTGTCTTAGTTTTCTGATCGCCTTAGAAGGAAATACTTCCCTGATATCCCTAATATTATTAATAGCTTCTGCAGGTTTTTTCACAGGTCTTCCTGATCCCTCGTTTCGTTCCACGCTTCCACTTTGTCTAAAATTATGCTCAATAATCTTGGTAGTTTGATACAATTTGCTATAGGTGAAGTTTACAGCCTCATTCGGGTAACGCTGTTGAAATTCTGTGAAATAGGTTTGAAATGAGCATTGCCGTTCATCACTTTATTCTTTGTACCATTATAAAAATAAGATTTTAATACGAAAATTTTGGATTCGATTGTCAGCATCTTTAAATTTACAGCATTGAAATATGTAATCGTAATGACTTCTGCTGTAACCCATTAATTAAATAAATAACCTGGTAATATTTGAAATCTAAACTAGGACAGTTAATATTAGATATGTAATAATATTTATAATGTTTACATTTTTATAATTACAGATTAATCTAAGACTTTAAAATTCCAAAGGTGTCTTTGACCTAGGTTTTTATTGCTCTCACGGCAGTACTAGTACACAAACGTTTGCAAATATGACCTGGAATTTGAATTTTGAAATATTTGCATTTGAATTTTAAGGAAATTTTATCGAAACAAGAATATGTTCATGTATTTCGATAGTATATGATAGAATTTGCTTATAATTCAGTAAAATTATTGCAGTTGCTTAAACTTATCATTTTCTTACGAAAGCTTTTAAGTTTGAAAGTTACCATGAATTGAATGCTTCGCGAATGATCTTTATGCTTATCAACTATTATAAAGAACCTGCTTAAAAACGCTATTACACTTTTTTTCTAAATCTTGTTGTTTTCATGCTTCTCAATGCTACTAAATTACTGAACAGAACCATGAATAGATGTTTGCATCAAAAAGAAACATGAATGTAGGACAGCAAAGCTTTCCTCTTTAGATATTTCTTCGGTTATGAGAAATGTGACATTTGCCGGGAATGGATAGCTAGCGCTCTGTAGAATTCGTTGCCTTTTAAAAAATTGCCATTGTAAGTTTTGATGATAAAGCATTATATCAACGCTAATTTAGATGATAAATTTGGTTGGAGTTCGCGACCAGTAACAACTCCTCTCGGACAGAGAAGGAGAGAGTAGAGAAAGTCTTCATCTCAATTTTATCAGGCGCAGCTCAGGGCTGACTTAGAAAAACGCCTAAATGCCGAGTAATAATTCTTTTAGGAGCCGTTTCGATATATAACAACACTTCGATAATCTTAATTATGTAATAAATCTAGAAATTTGACAAGCCGAGCTTGTGTTCAGTCCCAATCACACATCTCCAATAAATCAGCCCAGAGAGACGGATGATCTCGCAGCGCGTCCTAATTCCGCGGTTTTGATGAGCTTCCGATATGCTCCCTAAAACCTTTCATAAATTACCATCTATAGTAAAGCGCATCTGCCAGCCGCATCCTCAGTCATCATTACACTGCCAGTGCATCCATCAACAAGTCTATACTACCGACCCAGCAAATTGCCAATTTATTATCGCCGCTTAAACGGATTTAAAAATGAATTTTTAATAAAATTTAATCTGGATTTGCCGCTTTGAATGTACTCTAATATTAACGTGGATATGTATGAGGATGCTCCCCGAAAGCGTCTATTTTGATGCACACTCCCGGCGTGATGCAGTTTCACCTCGGACTAAATGAAAATGCCGCTAGAATGCACATTGTATTAAGAGGTTTCATCTGCGATATTTCGCTGAACTGACAGATTATGGAAGATGTAAAGCTCGTGGTGGGTTAACTGTTATATTACTTTACCGAAGTGAACGTTTGCCTTTATACCCTGTGAAATATGACGTGTAAAATGTTATCACCCGCTCCCATTCAGAAACGAGTAAGATTAATATTTAATTTTCTGCATCAATCTTCGATCGAAATATAAACGAACGTGTCAAATTCTTTTATTATCAGGAACCGTTTGAAACAACTGGCGGTGTACTAAAGTATTTTGCTACGGTTACGGGAAAATTGCAAGGGCCGGTTTGGTCATTTCGGATTGTAAAATTTGCTTTTCTTCGTAACTTTTTATTATTTTTATATAGATGAGTTTTGCTGAGCCCTTTTACAGATGCGAATGATGACTTACAGTAATTTCAGCTAACGGATTGATTGTCCAATATTCCAATATATTGTGTAAGTGAATTCTATTTTGAACGCAAATCTCCATGTTTAATTCGTAATAAGAACTAACTCAACCCTGCATTGAGAGGTAATATAATATGTAATAAGTTCGGAAGTTTCTTAAATACATAACAATATGAGTATCCCTAGATAAGGGCGCGAGCATCTCACATTTTTACATATTACAAAATAATGAAAATATATTTCGTTTTACATTGGAAAAACTGAAGGGAGCAGCACAAAAATGGCATATTGATTCTTCATTTTAAATATAAAATTTTTTTTCCAAAACAGAAAGTACGTAGCAGGTTACGCATTCAAGGAATAATTGCATGTCAGCTTTCAATTCAATGTTATTTGTTGAAAACGAAATTGAGCTAAAAGGCAAAAAAAAAGTTAAAAAGTGGAACTTTGACGTAGGTTGTTTCAAAATTGAAGAAAAAAAAGGGTCAACAAAATTGTAACTTCTGCCTCACCTTGTTATTAGAGCTGTCCAGTTTGCGGTAAGTTACCAAGAATACGATTACGGATTCGGAATTAAAAATTGTAGACTAAGCTAGCTTTCACGCATTTTGGCCACTGCAGATGGATTTAGTGCACTATAGTCCACGTCGACATATATCGTTATCGGCGGCGTTAAAAAAGTACTTATAGAAAATGGATTTAAAAACTATTTATTAACTCTGCTAAATAGATTTAATCTTTCAATTTCAATTCACAGTGTATTAAAACATAATAAATACAAGTTAACGTAAAAGTAAGCCTACCTGCTTAAATACATTTCAATGGCTGTCTAGGAGTTTCCTCTTCTTCAGCCGGAAAAAAGTATTGACTGCATACAGGTAAATCTACAGAGTGCAGAGGAATGAAATTCCTATTGCTGGTTTGTTATTTTACGTGTGTTTACAGCTTCCTTTAAGCGATAACGTAGGATTACCAGGCACCATTCGGAAAGGCAATAACGAAGGGGATTATATCTCCGAAGAAACTCCCCAGTTGGGAATCAACCAAGCTATCAAATCCCCTAAATCAGTGGTTACCAAACCTTTTTAAAGCGCAACCTCATTTTGGTCAAAATTTCTCTCGAAATCCCCATCTTATACTACTCAACTTCATTCAGAATAGGCGGCTAAACGCAATTTATTTTTTTACATGTTTTCGTAAATTTCCACCATTATCGGGAGGGTGCTGGATAGCACTGGAATAATCTCGAAAATCCATTTTGCTTTATATAAGCAGCGGACCGCGTTGAGAATAGTCATCATCTTAACATTGTGCGCTGTACTGCTGAGTGTGTACGAGCTATACTCGTTTTGTTAAAAATGGAAACATTTTTAAGACGGTCATTAGAACCTTATACCGCGTCTGGCAATGAAAAGAATAACAATACAAATAAACATAAAATGTATAGCGTTGAATATCTGAAATATGGTTTTACTGATATTTCCCAGAAATCCAGTGGTTCCTTTGTTGAGAAATGCTGTACATGAACTGTATTGTACTCAAGAAAAAGAAAGTTCGAAGCCCCGAAGCTATTTCGACATTTAAATGTTTTTTGTCTGGATGTTTGGAATCAAAAATTCAGACAAAAAAGAAAAGCATGTGAAATTATTTGAAAGAAAGCTAAACTCCCTCCACAAGGAGCAAGTCACTTTTACATCAACAACCAGTACTAATGAAAAACCACTACTATCAAGTTATCCAGTTGTATTTCGCATTATAAGAACCAGTAGGCCATATGCAATTGTTGTAGGTGTGATTTTACCAGCAGGTGCTGATATGATGCAAATAATGGTGGTGAAAAAGAGGCTGACAAGTTACAAGCGATACCCTCTCTAATAATACCATCTAAAGAAGAATAAGTGACATGGTAGAAGATATTCGAACACAAGTTGTTGAAAATATTAAGCAGTGCGCGTACTTCTCCTTACAGATCGACGAATCCACGGATATTTCGAAATATACCCAATTTATAGCATTTATAACATACAATACAGGGTCCTGGGTTGCGCACGTTCGTCGCCCGTTCACGTGCGATCAGGAGAGTTAAGACAGCGTTGGCTCCGATCAGTACTTGGATGGGCGGCCCGAAGGTTGCGTTAACGCGGCGCGCCGCTCTTCCACGAGGATTGATCACTATCGGAGAGTAGATCGATAACCCCCTTTATGGGAGAGGCACTTGCCCAGCAATGGGATGTTGCGGGCTAATAAAGAAATAACGAAAATAAGATACAATAATGAACATGGCATTACAGAAGATATTTTATTTTGTACTCCATTAGAGGTCAATACCACCGGAAAAACTTTATTCAACAGTTTCATGCCAAAGTACTAATACGTATAGTATAGATTGCGTTTTGAAAAATATCGTAAAGTGGTAAATTACGATATAATGTACCTGCAAGATGAGCAACCGGTATATGAGAACATATTTTCCAATTCCCCTTGGCTTCGTAGGCTGGCTTTCATTGCTGATATTTTCCAGCACTTAAACATTCTGAATAGCAGTTTGCAAGACCGCGAGGTTTTATTCATTTCAGTGGTTCAAGAGCTCAGGGAACACTTAGTTAAAGATGATAATGTGATAAATTCGTATCGCATGTTTGCAGATATGCAAGATAGTTTGCACAATTACAAATAACAGCTCATTGACTGTTTCCCAAAGCAATTCGAAACAGTTATGACAATCTCAGATGCATACTGAAAACCGTTTTTAGACATTTTCGATGAATAAGCTAAAATTTCGACAAACATCAAAGAAAAACTTATTGAAATATCATGTGAAGGAATGTTGGAACTAGACTTCTTTTCCCAGAGTGAAGATCAATTTTGGACCAAAAGAATGCAAGATTACCCCGAACTTGTCGATAAAGCTATAAAGTGTTTGGTGCCATTTGCTACATTCTATTTGGGCAAATAAAGTTTCCGGTCTATGACTACCAGCAAAACAAAATAAGAATTGACTTCGAACTTGAAAATGATATTGTGTGTCTATCGAATACAGATCCCAAATTTGAGAAACTACTTCCTGAAAAATAGGCTCATATACCGCATGAAAGTTTTTAATTTGCAACTTGCTTTCGTGTTTTTTCTCTAACAGTCACACGGCCGCCCCCTCTCTCGGAACCGCTTTCGCATTTCTTCAGGGAGTGCGGGCGTCCCTTACATACTACTCATTTATGCAACATGCACCCTAAACTTAACTAAGTGAAATATCCGGGGGTTTAACCCCGTGGCCGATTGAGCCACATTTTACTGTGACCTCGACTGACAGCGGTTGTTCGCACTGCCCCATCGAGGTCCCTTGTTTTCATATTTACAGTTATTTATGTTAAAGTTTTTGCATTTATTGAAAATTTGAATACTTTGTGAAAGGCAGAAATAAATGTCTTGAAAAGGCATTTTGTTTTATTTTGGAAATTCTCGCGAGACCTGACCCCATACCCATACCCCCACACTTTGGGAACCAGTGCTCTAGGTGTACTTCAAGATGCCCGCAACCCTCAGGTTGCTGATTCTGGCCATATCGGGCCAGAAGCCCGTCAACAAAGACCCTCTTGTTCCTGCGAGCGCAATACAGTGACACTGAACCTGTTCTGATGTTTCGTCATCCTCGTTGTATCCGCGACGATTGGGGCTGTTGGCTAATCATATCCTTTCGTATGTTTTTTGAGTTTACAGTGTTCAGTTGTTCTTCCGCTAGGGTGTAATAGTGCCACCACTAACCTGGCAACAGCTTCGATTGTTAACTCAACATCTTGTGCTTACGGTTTCTTCGTGTAGTATAAAGATTAATTTTGTCAAGGAGACGGATATTTGCGTTTCTGGTTCCGGTCAAAGTAGTTCAGAGGTTAGTTTTGTGTTCTGCTCCGCCTACTCGTTGCCGTAGTTACCTACATGCGGCTTAATTCACGCCAGAAAGACGCCATTATCTTTTGGGATACCTTCCAGAGCTTCATAGCACTGCAGTTTCACTTCCGAGGTAATCCTGTTCCATTCTGCTGTCGCTAAAGATATCAATATATAGGTTTTGTGTCGTTGTTCAAGAATTGAATTTGCACCATGCAGTAAGCAAACTACATTCGTTTGGAAGACAGACAGCCTTCTAAGAGCAATCCGGCTCCAGTTTATGCCTCGTTTATATTCACCCGTAAAGATAGATATATTCGTATGTTGGTTTTCCTCGACTTTCGTCCATGCACTGAAGTATCTACTAAATATACTTTTCAGAGGAAGGTAGATGACTAGATTAGATTGTTTGTACGGGGAGGGTTGTTTCTGCCCTTTGACACTGCTGCCTCTTGGGCCTACTGTGCATCCCCTTCTGTAGCTAGTCGCTGTCAAGTAGGTACGTCCCATTTATTGGGTCTAGGAGTTTGTTGATCAGACTGGCTTGCGGTTGTACGGCATTAGTGCCCTCAACGATTTGATATCTTCGACGGGCTAAGGTTTCATATTGGCATATTATGTGGGAGGCTGTTTCCTCTTTTTCGCCACACAGTTTGCATATAGGATCTTCATTAAATAGCCCTATGTTGTGGAAGTGTTGTCTGAAGTGCCAGTGGCCCGTTAGGAGTCCTGGCACTATTCCAATGTGAGTGCTAGTGAGTTCTATCACTGTTTTTGTAAGCTGGTGGAGGTGGTTGCTCATCACAGTTTTGCTTTGTCTTTGTAGAGGTGAGAGTCTCCAGTGTTCCGAATGTTTGGTTACGATCCATTCTTTAACTGCTCCTCTCACTGTCCGCTGAGTTAAACCGACAACAGGGTCAGGCCCTGGGAACGGTGTTTCAGATCCTAGTTTTGCTAGTTTCCCTGTGTTTTAATTTCCTCCTATGCCTCTGTGGCCTGGCACCCACACAAGTGTTACCTTGATGGAGTTTGCCAGTTAGGAGGAAGAGGAAGATAGTTAACCATAGATCTGGGAGGAGGGATCGTAGCAACTGTCTTATCTAGGATGCAGGTACATCTCTCCCTTATCTCCTTTATGCCGACGATCTTAGCTCGTCACAGTTCTTTTTTGTAAATATGAAAATACATATAGAGTTCAGTCATTGCGTATACGTAATTACGTAATTATCACTGGTATTATTGACAGTTGCGTTTATAATTCAAACTGAAATAAGGATAACCAATGACATGTGCAACGATTGTTTAAATAGTAATTACCAGTATTAGTAAATAAAAATTATAACAACAACATGATAATTTATGCCGCATTTTTCAAACTGTATCTTCCAATGTGATTTCTATAAATTATTTTCTTTCGTTAAATCTCAGTACATGCACAATACCTTTAAATCTGTTTTCAAGCAGAAAACACTCTTATAGTCGTATTATGTTATTCCACTAAAGTTTCATTTTGCTAACAGTGTTCTTAATGTTATGCATTCTAACTTAATTAACAACTTTACAATAGGTAAACCTTTAAGCACAAGCAGTATAACAATTCTTACTCCATTTTACGAGAAATAATTTTAGAAACTTGAGCTTGTTTGCATGTACAATACCAGGTGAATGTATTAAAATATCTTTTGCGTCGATGTATTAAAAATTGTTGGAAAAACTTTAAAAATTCTAATTTTGCAATAGAGAGTCATTAAACTGTGGAAAGTGGTTATAATGTAGAATGTAATCACGAAAGACTAATTCGTATTTTTAGAAAATGATAAATAAAAGTAAAGCTATCTTATAGTTTTGCTTGATAATGGTTTATATTTTATATTATTTTTAAACTAAAGCAGAAGCAATGTTAACGTTTTGTTGGAAACGCACAAATCTTCTGAACAATTCGCGTATTTAAATTGTTTGATTCGATTATTCTGATTTGTGTTGTATTAAACGGTTGTTTAAAGATTTTCCATTATAAATTTATTAGAGTGAAACAAGGAGTAAACTTTACTAATGTAAGTAATAATTTTAATATCCAAGTCTAGCAAAAATCTGAACCATTTTTCCTCATATTGGCCTATAAGTCTCCTATCTATCATATTTAAATTGTTAGAAAAGTTACTTCTCCGCCGAATCAGTCCACTCCTAGATGAAATCCCCGACCGTGAGTTTGGATTCAGGAAACATTACTCGACAATCCAGCAGTGTCATCGAGTAGTTAATGCAATCCTCATTTACAAGATTAAACTCGCCTTTCTATCGCGCGTTAATTTGTTCAAATCTTATCTAAACAATCAACAATTTAGAACCAAAGTATGGCAAAGTTTCTGATACTTTCCCAATTAAAGCGATGTACCGCAAGGTAGTGTACCCTTGCTTCACTTATTATATCAAGAGATCCAAAAAAAAGCTGATTCTCAGTGGGCTGTGGAATGAAAAGTCACTACTTTACTTAGACTAAAGGAATGTTTATGATGTCAGATAAATTAGTTATTTCTTTTTTGATACGAATCTGACAGATGGTTAAAATGATTATTAATACATTTCAAAGAGCATTCATTATTGAATATTACTTTCGGAACGGCTTTCAAGTTGACGGAAAATGGACCTATTCGATTCCTCCTTGTTTTGTGGAATTCCGAGAGAGGTATCAGAGAGGAATCCCAATGAAATTATTACATACCGAAAATCTTATGCTTTGGTTAAGACTTTAGTCAGCAATTTTCGAGAAACTGGAAGTGTTGGAAGGAAAGAAGGGTTGGTAGGCCAAAGGAGATAGTACCTGCTTTAATTGAAACTGTAAGACAACGAATTGACGAGGCTCCAAAAACACCAATTAGACATTTATGTCAGCAAGTTGATGATTTAAGTTACGGTACATGCCACAGAATATTGAGACAAGCTTTGCATCTGCATCCTTACCGATTTATTTCCGTTCAGGAGCTTTTAGAACAGGATTATCCAAAAAGAGTTCAGTTTTGTGGTTGGTGTTTGGATAAAATCAATGATGAGCAGTTAAATTTAACCTATTTTTACCGACGAAGCCTGGTTTTACCTTAACGGGTATGTTAATGCACAGAATATGCGGATTTGTAGTAGCGAAAATCCACACGTTACAATTAAAGCTCCCATTCATCCACAGAAAATAGAAGTCTGGGTTGGAATGAGTCGTCGTATGTTAGTTGGGCCAATATTTTTCGAAGGCACGCTAACTGCAGCAAGGTACAGGAACGAATTATTGCAACCTTTCTTAAATGAACTTCACGATGTTGAGCAACGGGATGGTTTTCTGCAACAGGATGGCGCAACAGCTCATACAGCTGCAGATACAATTAATTTTTTATGCGAATATTTTGATGACCGAATCATTAGTAGGAATACTGCAACAACCCTGGCCCCCTCGCTCTTGTGATATTACGGTTTTGGCCTTTTTTCTATGACCCTATTTGCAAAACACCATTTTTAGAACTCCAGTTAATGATTTAAACGAACTGAAACTTAGAATTGAAGAAAACTGTCAAGAAATTAACAACTCACCTCAATGTTAAAATGTTTTTGAAGGTATGAGAAGACGAGTTCAGAAATGTTTGGAGGAAGAAGGCAGACATTTTTAACATTTGTTTGTTTGTGATCATTAGATACATTAGTTCAGGTTTATTCATTTCTTTTATTGTTGCTCAATAAAAGATTTCTGCTCCTAAATATGACGTTTCATTATTATTTAATTCCAGCTAACACAACCTAATCTGAAATTGTCATTATAAACATTCCTTTATTATTATTTATTTATCGTATGGCTCTTTGACACATTAAAAGAGAATTTCAAAATATAAAACATTACTAGAATATAGAATACAATACAGCATAGAACATAAAATAATAATAAGACATACTTTAAAAGGTTACAAACGAACATCTGCGATTGCGGAGAAACCCAAACCATCAGACATATCACAGAAGAATGTACCATACGATCATACAATGGCAGACCAGAAGATTTCCTGATGGCGACCCTAGAGTCGATAGATTACATAAATAGATTAGATGTTCGTTTGTAACATTCCTTTAATCTAGAAAAGACGTGACTTTTCATTCCACACCCGCTGGGGATCAGCTTTTTTTGGATCTCTTGATACAGCTTCGTATATATCTGTGGTTGTTTGCAGTGGTATGTTTAAATTTATTCTTTCGTTTACCAACTCTCTAAAATAGTTCCAATTTGTCTTTTTGCTGTGTAGTTTAGGAGGCTTCGGGAGTTTAGCGGTTGCGGTGTGATATGTGACAAAGACTGGTGAATGATAGGAAGACAGATATAACCATGTTTCTGTTTTTAAGTAGTTTACTGGTATTCCGTTCATACTGCAGATATCTACCAAGTCAGGAATTTTTTGGAGATCTGGTAAAATACCTACTGCGAAAGAAAAATTACGAAAGAGAAGGGATTCTTAAGGTCATTACTATAAAGCTGGATTACCCGTATGTATTACATTTGGCCGCAAATTCATTTGAACACAAAGGCGTTTTGGTGCAGAAGCGTTTCAGTGATAAACCTTTGGATACAGCAAGAACATCTGTGGGCAGAGATTAGGTACAGTGTTATTTGATTGTAGAGCTATTTGGGCGCAAACATTTTTAAGCTTCACATTTTAGAAATTGTAAATAAATGACCGACGGACGTAAATCAAACAATTTAATACCAAAATTTGTTGGCACAAGCACTTATATTTTACAACTTTCTGTTCGATTTAGAAAAATTTAAAAATTGTTTATCAAAGTGTTACCCACTGACATTGAAACGCTTTAATAATATAGATTATAATTTTCAACAATAGGTTTCTTGCGCATCCTCACCATGAAATACAATGAAACCGGTTCTTCCTGCAAAAATGACAAATCTCGAAACATAAATCTAAAAAAATTATTGCTACTTGTATAAGTCCTAAAAAATAAATATAATATATCATTTATATTTCATCCACATGCCACAACATGATCACACTTGAATATCAATAATACACAGGGTGTTTTACAACTATTGTAAAAAAACTTGTGACGCCTGACAATGATTTCTACACATTAAGTAAGTAAATAATTGGTTAATGATAGCCTCCCGGAACCTCAATCGAAGATGGGCGGTTCTCTGCTTTGCTTGAATAAATATTCTAATTCACTTTACGTTAATTACCTGAAAGGGCGCCACCGCCTTGTAAAAATAAAACACTACCATTAACTCAGATGTCGATTGGTTAGTCAGACCCCACAGTTTATTACTTACTTACTTTGTTACTAAAAGAATACAATGATAGGAAACAATAAATAATAAGTCCAATTGCAGCAACAATATTTAATATCAGCATAAACACAAATTACTGGTTCGTAATCCCCAAATTAACAACAATAAGGTATTTGTGTATTTGATTCCTGTATCGGCACACAATTACCAGCACGCATTCACTTAATATAGCCTCAATAATTAATATCTTTGACTAAAGTAAAAATACTGCGTTTTTCTTTCCCCAACAAGCGCCCTCAAGCCGCGTCATACACCTAGACATGAAAGGCCTTCCAAGATCTACAGCGCATATAAAGAAAAATCAAAATCGCCGTTAAACCCGATTAAAACGCACTATTACCGCCCAGGTTGACTTACACTGTATATCAAGTGAAACTCCCGTGATTATGTACGCTAAAACTTATACACGCTAAAATACTAATGTATTAAGCCAATAAAATTATTCGAAACACCCTATACAATGACAACCCAGTTTTATCTACCCCGTAATATAAATAAATTCTCACGCATAAGCAAGGAGTAATTACATCGACTCCAAAATCATCAAAATTAAAATTATTAAGCACTTCCCTTGTTTGATCCGGAATGGAACGTTCTAGAACGGCCTCCTGTTCGGCACCTGGTTTCGCTCGCAGGCAACTAGCAACAATCGGTAAAACTCCGATCGACTCGAAAAAATTACAAAGAATCGAAACGTTGATCAAAGCGGCCAAAAATGCCAACAACGTAATCGAACAATCTACTAAGGATCACGTTATAACTTTAGATTTCCTCAAAAAATCGAGATGAACTCAAAGTGACACACTGTAACGAGAAAAATCTAATTCAACGACTCGTTCGTTTCTGTCAGACGCAAAGGTGATCGACCGGAAATCCTGTTTTTTCAAAAGTCAACACGCGCAGTACCTAAATGCCGAGAAAGTGAGGGAAGCGCGAAGTTGAACACTCTTGAGCCCAGTGAGAAATGGGTTGCGAACAACCTAGGCTAAAATACCGTTACAAACTTTACTGTTTGGTTGGTGAGGGCATTTAAAACATATTTGTTATAATAAATGCTCAAAATCAGCGAATCATATACTCGAAACGTTACCTTGTTGTTGTGAATATAATTTGACGCATTGATTAATCTCGTAATTGTCCATAAGCATGTATTTCAACACTACACCAAGTGCTTCAGATGCACCCAAAGGTAAAATTCTAGAGGATTTAAATCTGTAGATCTCGGAGGCTCTATATAATATAAGCTCACCAGAATTTAAAAAAATATCATAAAGCCCTGGAGATAAGACCTAACACTGCTTCGACTGGCGATATACCAAACATGCTGTATATTTCTTGAAAGCCCTACGTAGGTTTATTCAAACTTTTGCTATCATTAAATGTATGATATTCATTTTAGAAACAAGCTGTATACAATTATTTGCACGTAAACAATAAACTTAAAAAGTGGACATCATTTACTTTCTTTGTACTTCCAATAGCGAATAAAATGCTGTTTGCAACAATTTTTGGTTATTTTTCGAATACGAATCTTGCAAACATACTGTTTAATTAATTAATTTATTATATGTAATTTAGCTTTTAAAAATTTTTAATTTTACCAATTAATCGTTTAAATGAGTTTAGTTTTCCAAATTAACTAAAAACTGCAGTTTCGTAATCTGTGCGGTTTTAGCTGATCTCTCGAGTAAATTTATTACACAAACTTTGTTCGCAGTTTGACCCATTTTCTTCCATTATTCTAGGAGTAATGGTAAAAAGTAATTTATCAAGCCGTCAACTAGAGAAAACAGGAAATTTCCTTCGTGCTAGTTCAAGTCGAATTAGCGGGCCTAAATCGTACTAAATTGGGCTGCTTAAAATTCTAAAATGCTGCGTGAATAAATCAAGGGTAAAGCAACCTCATTAGGAGAGCGGGCATGACGTGGTCAGCATTAACTTATACCGGCATTTCTAATGTCAAAATCAACGCAAGAAATTACGCACAAGAATAACGAACGCAACTATACTTGGTGCGCTTTCCACTTCGAATCCTTCTTCAGCCCACGTCGGAAAATCCCTTTTCCAAGTCTCTCTCTGAATTAATTTAACCGAATCTATCCTTTCAAGCAACGTGACCTAACATAATACCATGTGATCTGAAACGCTGATTAGCTAAGTTAAGACGTAACCCGATCCTTTAAAGAGATAGGATGGCTAAGATAATTGGGTTTCCGTTAAACTTAGGAGATGTCGTCTGTGTTAAGGTAACCGATTTGCAAAAAGTTGCGATAGTGATAATAGTGATCGAGTCCCGAGGAGCCTTTCATATTTTTCAAGGATAGTCTTAACCTACTGACCTAGGGAAAATTGAAAAGATGCTATGCATAAAATTGTATTTTTTATCCTTTGGAGATAAAAGTAATTTCAAGAACTTTGTGCTAACCTATGATATATATCTTTTTCATCTTTTGTGTCCTTCAGAAAGTATCTAAAATACTGTGGAGGTTATTCTCCAAATAACAAAACTTGCTGTTTCCATTGTATGTTAGCGTTTCCGCCCACTGTTGCCAATGTTTATCGTAAGACGTTCCCAACTAGGATCCGTTATTGCCGCAATCCTATTTCAGTTGTTGTTATCTGAAATAATTTTATTAAAAAAAACCTTAAAAAGAGGATGCAAGCACGGATTGTACCGCAATAAATGAGGAAACCTACCTGATCACGTGAACTACGTCTATGCGTGGAAATGTATAAAATACGTTTTACAAAATAATCGTTGTTGAACTAAATCGATTCTTTTATAATGTAACATCCTGTATAGTTTGTATTTATGTTTTCCTTCTTTTTTTATATCGCTAAATTGGAGATGTCTAGGAGGTAGAATATGCGTTTTATAAGAGACAATTGCGGTGATCGTGATTTTTATATCCTTATTACACTAAGATACGTAACCGTTAAACGAATGTTAAATATTTATGGTTTGGTAACATATTTTGACAGATAAAATATGTACGACTGTAGTGTAACAAAATTGTCCTGATTAGGGTTGCTAAGGAAGACAACACATATACTTTTGTATACATTTTACAGGGAAAACTACTTAACTCTAACGCAATTTACTTTAACAGATTTCTGCAAATTACTGGTTAAGCCGTCAGTTATGTGTGACTTCCAGGAAATTCTAGCGGCTGCCAATGTTTCACTGATATTTGTTATTGTTTATCGGATATTTATGCGGTTTCCTGAATAAAATTACCATAAATATTAAAACATTAATATCGAACGGTCCACAACACAAACTATTACGAAGTGGACGGTTGGACGACATAAGACATGCTCCCGGGGTTTCTTAAGCCATTAGCATTTGCAAAGCATGAGCATTGGTCATACTGTTAAAAACAGTAGCATCCATTTTCAGTTACAGTTCCAAGTTTAGTGTGTCCATCCTTTCCAATAATTAATAAGGAAAGTGTTTCTTCTACACCATTATATTATAATGTGATTAGAATTGTCTGTTGTAATTTTTATGTCAAGCTTGTTTGTTGGTGGTAACAATGTTGGAAAAGCAACTAGAAGGATCTGTTCTATGCTGGTGGCACACTGTCATTATTGGTTTAAGCTGGATCAGCGCCTATTAAATGTTCAACCTACAGGAATTGAATATAATCCGAATAACCAAGTGGTATGTTATAATTCCAGTTACATTTACATTGAATGTCCCGTATTCCTTATTATATTTGATGTAATTTTGCACTTAATAATCGTGGAATGTTTTTTGATAAATTGATTTACATCATGGTATTAAAATTTCGTTTAAGTTATATGTATGTGCGCTATGTGGTGGCGAACATACAGCAAATTATAAAGGCTGCACCGTATACAGGAACCTACAGAGCGTTAGAGGTAAACAGAGCACTACAATTCCAATAACTCAAAATAACACGCAAAGGCATATAATTAGACCACGCACTCAGCAAGGTGTAACCAGCAATGTTTCCTACGCTAGCAACGTTTCCGGACCACGTACAATAAACCAACCCACAGACCTTACAACCCAATTAAATTCCTTCCTAAACGAATTTAAAGCAATGTTCACCCAACTCATCAATCAAAACGGCATGATACTTAATATGCTAAGTACTGTCATAACCACCAAGCTTAACAATGGACATTAAATTCTTTCGTATTGCCGAATGGAACGCAAACGGTCTTAAAACCAGAAGACTGAACTAATTAACTTCCTAAATGATCAGAAAATGACGTTATGCTTGTTTCTGAATCCCACTTCACAGAGAGAACCTTCGTTCGAATCCTCCATTACTCAATTTATCATACCAACCACCCCGACGGAACAGCCCACGGAGGTGCTGCGATAATCATCCGCAATTCCCTACCACATTATGAACAACCGCAATACCAAACCAAAAAAATACAAGCTACAACAATTCAAATTAACGCACTACCATGGTCTTTCAATATAACTGCTATATACTGTCCACCAAGGCACAGAATTGAGATAATTGATTATGAAACACTATTCCAGCAACTAGGTGGAAAATTCCTAATCGGCGGAGATTGGAACGCCAAAAACATTAACTGGGGATCAAGGTTAACCACTACGAAAGGTAGACATTTGCAACAGGCGATCGTAAACCTCAATTGTTCTTATTTATCTACTGGGCAACCAACATACTGGCCTACGGACACACATAAGATACCAGACCTACTAGACTTCTTCGTTCTCAAGAATATAGCCACAAACTATACTACCATTGAAGCAAATTGGGACCTCTTATCCGATCATACACTTATAATAGTAATCTTAAGTACACATATAATTAGTCGAAGCAAACCCCCCAAACTAAGCTCGCCAAGAACGGATTGGGCCTCGTTTCGTAGTTTCATCGAAGACCACATTAACCTCTCCATTAAATTACAAGAACCTGAAGATATTGACACCGCAGTCGACTATTTTACCAGGATAATACAAGAAGCAGCATGGAAATCTACACCACCCGAGCCCTCAGGAGTGGAATCTAGTAGTAACACTCCGTTATTCATCAGAGAATTGGTTGCAGAAAAAAGGAGAGCCAGATGCAGATGGCAAAGGAGCCGAAACCGAATAGATAAAATCGAGTACAATAGGCTCACAAGAAAACTAAAAGCAGCTTTGCAAAACATCCGTAACACTGAATTCGAGACATACATCACCAACCTATCAAAGGAGGACCATTCCATTTGGAAAGCGACCAAGAAGTTCAAGAGGCCCATTACCCACATTCCCCCTATAAGGAAAGAAGATGATAGTTGGGCGATAACTGACAAGGAGAAAGCCAATATCTTCGCAAAACATCTTGCCGAAGTTTTCAGCACACCAACACCACAAGGAAATAATAACAATGATGCTATGATAACACGCTACCTCGTTAGTCCATGCCCAATGACTCTACCAATCAATCCCTACTCCCCATCAGAAGTTAAACAGGAGATCACAAAATGTAGTAATCTTCCAACCCCTTATTACATTTTACTTAAATCCTACCTAAACGATCGATACTTCCAAACTAAATGTAACCTCGAGACTTCCTCATACCATCCAATTAAATCAGGTGTACCCCAAGGAAGTGTTATGGGACCCCTTCTCTATCTCATTATCACGGCCGACATCCCCATCACAAATAACACCACCATCGCCACATTTGCTGGCGACACAGCAATAGTAGCTGTAGATAAAGACCCACAAATTGCCACCGAAAAGTTACAAACTCACCTTAACCAGCTTCAAGACTGGCTTCACACCTAGCGAGTGCAAGTCAATCAAGCCAAAATCACCTTTACATATAAACAAACGGACTGCCCACCAGTATCAATTAACAATACTCAATTGCCAGTTACAAACCAAGTAAAATACCTAGGATTGACAATGGATAGAAGACTAACCTGGAAGCAACACATAACAGCAAAAAAAACTCAGATCAACCTAAAACTGAAGCAAATGCATTGGCTCTTTGGACGCAAATCGAAACTTGCAACAGAAAACAAATTATTATTATATAAATCTATATTAAAACCGATCTGGACGTATGGAGTCCAGCTGTGGGGATGCGCGAAGCCCTCAAATACAAAAATACTGCAAAGAGTCCAATCGAACGTCCTAAGGATGATATTCGACGCCCCATGGTATGTCAGCAACAAAACTTTGCACGATGACTCAGGCATTCCATTAGTACAGGAAGAAATTGGCAGACTTACCACCAACTACTTAGACCGAATTGCAGGACACCCAAATGAACAAGTCAGCCAGCTGCGAGATCCACCCGAAATCAGAAGACGACTAAAACGAAGATGGCCAACTGACGTGAACTAAATAGCAAATTATAATAATTTATGTTATTACTCACTGGAGTGCTGTCGCTGGACAGCTTCTCCTATCAATGTTTAGCACTCAGCCCATTTAATTATAGCTTCTTGGAGCAGCTTGTAAATTTGTACTATATATATAATAAAAAAACGTTATACATTTTCTTGAAACTTTATAAAACAAAGCCAATTACTAAATATTTGCCTGTCAAAAAATTCAGGGGTGGTTTAAAGCTTTCTTTAGGTTATTATGTTTTTTACAACCTTTACCAAATGTCCTGTGTCACTTCTTTCACCTTGGGACGAAAGGAGTGTTAGAAGACCGATGATGCGATGGAGAGATGACATCAAAAAAGTTGCAGGTACAAACTGGATAAACAAGGCACAAGACAGGACAAAGTGGAAGAACCTTGGGGAGACCTATATCCAAAGATGGACTAATGAAGGTTGATAGAGAAGGAGAAGAAGACCAAATTTATATCCAATCAAGGAAATTTAATTAATAATTATAGTTCATTCTACGCGAAATAAATATTGTTTAAAATTTTTGGGTTGATTAATCCCAATGTAACACCAGATTGCATTTGTTGGTTAATATTTTTTGGTATAGTCAGTTTTCTATATTATCTTTTACAAGTTAGTTGGGGAGCGGAAGATGACTTTAACACGCAGTGAAGATATAATGAAAATCTGACAAGCATATTTATTTTACATGTTTAACAAATTTAAAAACTCGAAATGATTCAATTACTTGCTACGAATATTAATTTATTGCTACAAGAAGGCCGGAAGTCCGCAGCGAGGCTATAGTAGTCGCACTAAAAAACACTGTCTTGGATATTAAGGTTAAAATTGATACTTTTTGTAAATACATAATTTGTTAAATTTAAAATATATGTCTAATAATAAATAACAATTGTTTATTGGTGCATTTTTTATTTACTCATTATATAAGAAATAAAATGATCATATTAATTCAAAACGCAATATGATTCTCTGAATAGAAGCTAAGCTTGCCTTATGGATACAATTAAAGAGTGCTTCTTGACAGGATGAGCAGTTAAGTTTAAGTTATGTTTCTCAGTTCACTTATTTACCGTGAATATGGTTGTCCTTCAAAGATAACTTTCTTGGGATCGTATAATGGTTAACCACAGAGTATGACTTCTGGACATATCGAGAAGGTGCCCAAATGATGACTTCCAAGGTTAGCTTTTGGATTTCTCTTATGGTTAACCAAACGACGACTCTCAAGGTTAGCTTTTGTACATCTTTAATGTTTAACCTTTTAGCGACCTTGAGAATGCCCTAAGGTTGCTCTATGGTTAACTAATTTCTGACATAGTTAACCTACAGGTTAACTTGTGGTTGACTAATGGTGATCTTGTATATTTTAGAGGTTAATGTTTAGATATCTTTTGAGTAATTTTGGATATATGGGCAAGTTTGTTCTTTTCAATGTTCCGTCTCCTGTAGAAGGTTGGAAATCATCACTGTGATGCGAAATCTGTTGATAGCAGCTCTAAACAATTGGTGTGAAGTATAGCCAAACCATTCTCATATATTTCTTCCTGCGTTTTTCTTTTTATATTTCCTTTTATAATAAGCTTCGACAAGATGAAGTTTTTCCCCTCATAATATGTTCCCACTACTTTGATTTCCTTGCTCTTGCATATTCATGATCTCACATTTATTTATATTCACGTCTTCATCTCTCATTCTTTGCACTCAATCTATTCTCCATATTCTCCCGCAACACCACATTTCAAAAACTTTGGTGTTTTTGATATTTATTTATTTCAAAGATCATTCGACTGCACCATATAACAGCTTAAAGACGACATAACAGTCTAACATTCTCATTTTCAAAATTTGGTTAATATCTCGACAGTTCACTTTAACAAAGGCATGGTTAGGAATTTGGAGTCTCGTTGTTATTTAATTTGTTTATTATTTGCAGTAAGACATGCGTCTCGATATTTGTGTATTAGAGATCTTTACATTAGCACCGATACTTTGTGTTTTGATAGTATCATAATGATTACTATAATTATAAATGTTTGCGTTTAATTAGATACTGTAGATAATTTAAATTATTTGCTAGTAAAAGAGTTTCATGTGAGGGTTTAACTGAAAATACCTCTAACTAGGGAGCACATGCAATCTGGATTGAAATCCATTTAAAGTCATTATGGGTAATTGTTTCAGTAGTTGTTATAATTTTGTTAAGTAATAAATAAGCTGTGCCGAGATGTAGGTTATGATCATTCCTAATATGTGCAGCTATGAGATAATTACATAAATATTTATTTCTTCGGAGTAAGATTCTAACTTACCAATGTTGCCGCAGTGACGGTTAGTTTTGTTATATCGGAGCGGTTAGTGTTTCACTAATACAACTGAACAGTGTACAACCTTATTTTCTTCCTACGATCAAAATCTGTGTTACACTGATTTATATAAATTATTAAGAAATTTAGCGTTATTTTATGGACATATTCAGGTTTCAGTTCTTACGATGGCTTGAAAGAATGAAAAATTTGAGATTGGTCCAACTGTTTACAATTGGTTTGCAGAATTTCGTCGTGGTTGTGCGTCCGTCAGTGATGAATTTTGTGAATCGGTTGCTATTCCAAAAAACATCGATCCTGTGTGCAGCATGATTGAAGAAGATCGATATGTGACTTACAGTGAGATAGAGGCATCTTTGGGCATATAGAAGGCTGCAGTACATTCGATTTTGCATGAGCATTTAGTTACGAACAAGATTTGTTCCGGATGGTTTATGTATAATTTGGCCGGAGTTCAGAAAAAGGCTAGTGTTAATTGGTGTAAGGAAATGCTGGCATCACGACAGGTGACGAAACTGGGATATATTCGTATGAACCGGAAACTAAGCAACAATCCACTGTTTGGGTGTACCGAGATGAACCAAATCCTACAAAAGTTGTTCGTTCACGAAACTTCTATGAAAATAAACGCTTGTTTCTTCGGTTGTACTAGACATGTCGCAACAATTTCTTTAGAGGATCGAAAAACAGTTAACGCTGAATGGCATACAGCAATTTGTTTGCCAGAAATCATCGACAAAATTAGGAAAAACAACCAAAATCGTCGTATCATTCTTCATCATGACAATGCCAGCTGTCATACAGCACGTCAAACAATTGATTATTTGAAGGAGCAAAACATCGAATTAATGTTTCATTGCCCGTATTCCTCTGTTTTATCGCCTAACAACTTCTTCGTGTTCCCAAATGTCACACAAAGAATGTGTGGACAGCGATTTCCATCACCTCAAGAAGCTGTTGTAACCTTCAAAAACCATATTTTTGAGACAGTAACTTCAGTGTGGAAAAAATGTTCCAAAGAACTATTCGGATGCTGCACCATACGAGATACCATTTACATACTGGCAAACAGTTGCCATCACCATGTGGAAGTGCTGACGATACAAGCACTTTGTTTGACCAAACAAAGCGTAGTCTAAAAGAAGCGACATCATCTCGAATATCTCTTTAACCGGCACTACCTGCACTCAGCGATTGTTATTGTTTTGTCAGTTGGAATCACAAAGACAATTATCAAAATTACCAGCGTAGCGTAGAGGTTGAATTCCGAAGCAGTTGAAAGCAGAGATATTTATTCGTAGTCTAGCTAGAGAAATCGTTGCGACTTGTTTTTAGCAATAACATTACATTCGTACTAGTTTAATGTATACAATTCTTCAATTTATTTTGTCAGGAAACATACATTGGAATGCATCAATTAAAAAACATTGCTCCACATATGACAGTGTTCGCACTCCAACAGTCCGTATGTTTTCGTTCCCATGTTGCTCTCGTCAAGGGCTTGATTCAATTACAGTAGTTACACTTTCCGTGGTACGGAGCGCCCTTTAAGCTGTAGGTCCTATATGTCAGTACCACTTTAAAACGCGCGACACAGGTTCACGTTGCTACCTCTCGTGAGACATACAGTATTCGAAGAAGCTCTTTGCATAAAGGCGTTTATGAATAACGTGTTAAGGTTTATAATTGAATGAACCTGTTATTTGTTACGTTAGTCAATGTAAAGACACAGTGTAACATAATCCTATCTATCCTATATGTATGCAAAGTAGAACTATTATGTAGTTTGTTAGCAAAATACGAGTAATGGCGTGACATATGTGTGGAAAAAACTGCAACATTTACATACCTATTCGTCATGCAATAGCTGGTGCATTTATATCCTAAAAGATATACGAGACATAATAAAGCAGCAACAATACAATATTTACTGTCGAGCAATCACAAATGGGCAATTGATAACGGTATGGATATATTTGTTTTTGAAAGCTCTTTTGTTGATTAATGCTCTGTTAATTTTTTTTGCCTTTATAAGGTAAATTAACGAATGTGGGCTTTATCTACTTATTTTAGATATAGGTATACAGCGTTTACAATTTCAGGGTTCAGATATGCTAACTCGGAAATGGAAGAAACGGTGCAAGCTCTAATGCTGATTAATATTCAAATAGAAATTTGCCTATCCAACTTAGTTTCTAGTTATGTCGGGACAACAAAAAACGTTCACAACTTTGTCGAAACTTCCTGTAGTCCTAATGGACAGCTTAGAAATTGAATAACCCTGTACACCCGTGTAATATTATTCAGCGACTTAGTGCTTCAATAATAGTAATCGCAGTAGAATATTTGAGCAATTTCGTTACCAGCAGCATTCTCGAAATATAATATTGATAAAACGGGGATTTCAACAACATTTTCTTTAAAATGCCCGGGGCATTTAAAAGTTTTGTAATTACTTCATAATGAGCCATAAAAAGTCAGTAATGTGATTGTTGTTGACATAACAAAATGCTTGGGGGAGCTTGCCACTTCAGATATAATTAAAATGGTATAAGTGTAGTAGAAAAAAATACGTATAAACGGAGTTCTTTTAGGAGAGTCGTTTTGTAGAAGGTAATTTAAATTTTAGGGATATTACTTAATTAGACTCGAAATTAATTCGTTTACGTTGAATCAGTAAAAGTGCCAGCACATCGAAATTAAGCGCCTTTGATATTGACTTTAAATACAATGGGGATGCTTGAATACAGGCAACGAAAAAACCATAAAATAGCAATCAATAGCTTTGTTTTTATGAGCAATGAGACTTTGCGCGATATCACAACCAATAACACTCGAAGGAAGAGAAGCAATTATTCGAGGACGAAGAAATCTGCTTCTTTCCACTTGATTAAATTCTTCTCTAAGTGTAATATAATTGAAGATTTAAAAACAGAATTGTCCGTTAGGGTATATGTGTGGAGAGTAATATTTCTAAACCAGCCTATGAGATTTCGATCACATTTTAAACTCATTCAAAAAATTAGCTTGTGTAGAATTCCCGATTGGAAGTGCAAATTAAATATGTTCTTTGTGCTCTGTTTTCACAGCCGTTAACTTAAAACAACAGCGTTGTACTTGTTTTACTCGGAACTTCTTTGTGGTGAATTGGCTAGCTTGAGTAACCAATAAGTGGCGGCTGATGGTGGGCATATGTTATGCGACACCTCTAAGAAAAGGGTTTCTTGTAAGCTTAGCACAAAGTCTTGAATCTGTTCCTACAGAAAGGGCATTGGAGCTGGGGTAGCGACGCGCCGGGTATGTACCCTCCATTAAGGAAGTTTTCGGCGAGTACCTGCGGGTTATTGAGGTTGTGGTATGTCATAGTATACCACGTCATCGATTCACTATTATACAATCAGCTTGCGATTAGTGAAACCAATAGAAAGAACCAATCGAAATGTGATAATTGGCCCTCGAAGCGGAAGGCTGCAAAATTTGTAATATTTCGCTTATGTTAGTAAATTGCTCCTTAGTTGGTCGTAATTGTATGTTATGTTACTCAATTTCATATAGTTTTATTTAAATAAGTCGATATTAAAACAAGGAATGATAAAGTAATGTAAGCCGGGCCACTAAGCTTATATCGAGTAAGGGTTAATTATGAACGTTTGGCTGCCATTACGGAACAATAAAGTTTTTCTACGAAACATAACGCGTATCGCACGTGAAAGAGTTTCTTGACGAAACTACACGGGCCGTATGAATGGTCCTAGAGTTTTTTAAGATTTGGACGTTATCGCCTATTTATCTAAAGGCTGTTAACGGTTTGGCATAAAGCGTGGGCGTATGTCATGCGATACTTCTAAAAAAAGGATTTTTCTTCTAAGCTTAGCTATGAAACCAATGACGCTATTTCAACCCTTATATCGGGAGATAGTATATTTTTCGATCCACAAAGTCTTGAATCCGTTCCTACGGGAAGTGTATTGAAACGGGGGTGGCGAGGCACCGGGTAGGTACGCTCCATTCAGGAACCTTTCGGTGAGTACCTGTGGGGTATTGGGGTTGTGGTAGGTTCTAGTATACCACGTCACAGACTCACTAATATACAATCAGTTTACGATTAGTGAAACCAATAGAAGGAACCAATCGAAATGTGACAATTGGCCCTCGAAGCGGAAGGCTGCAAAATTTGTAATTTTGTTGCTCATGTTAGTAAATTGCTCCTTAGTTGGTCATAACTGTATGTTATGTTACTCAATTTCATATAGTTTTATTTAACAAGTCGATATTATAACAAGGAACAATAAAGGAATGTACACCGGGCCAATAACCATATATCGGGCAAAGGTAAATTATGAACGTTTGGTCGCCATCCCGGAACAATAAGGTTTTTTACGAAACATTACGCGTGCCGCACGTAAAAGAGTTTTTTGGCGAACCTACACGAGCCGTATGAATGGTTCTAGAGATTTTTAAGATTTGGACATTACCGCCTATTTATCTAAAGGCTGTTAACGGTTTGGCATAAAGCGTGGGCGTATGTAATGCGACACCTCTAAAAAAGGTTTTTTTTTCTAAGCTTAGCTATGAACCCAATGACGCTATTTCAACCTTTAGATCGGGAGATGGTATATTTTTCGATCCACAAAGTCTTGAATCCGTTCCTACGGGAAGTGCATTGGAGCGGGAGTGGCGAGGCACCGGGTATGTACGCTCCATTCAGGAACCTTTCGGTGAGTACCTGTAGGGTATTGGGGTTGTGGTAGGTTCTAGTATATCACGTAACAGACTCACTAATATACAATCAGTTTACGATTAGTGAAACCAATAGAAGGAACCAATCGAAATGTGACAATTGGCCTTCGAAGCGGAAGGCTGCAAAATTTGTAATTTATTGCCCATGTTAGTAAATTGCTTCTTAGTTGGTCGTAATTGTATGTTATTTTACTCAATTGCATATAGTTTTATTTAACAAGTCGATATTAAAACAACTAACAATAAAGTAAAGTAATCCGGGCCAATAACCGTATATCGGGCAAAGGTAAATTATGAAAGTTTGACCGCCACTATGAACAATAAGGTTTTTTTACGAAACATTACGCGTGCCACACGTAAAAGAGTTTTTTGAAGAAACTGCACGGGCCGTACGAATGGTCCGAGAGGGTCGCATGCGGCCCTCGGGCTGTGGGTTGCCAGCCGTCGTTCTTTGTTAAACATTAAGGATAAGGGTTTTTAAGATTTGGACGTTTTCGCCTATTTACCCAAAGGTTGAAAACGGATTGGCATAAAGCCCATGAGCAGTGCTATTTTTATGTGAAAGAAGGTAATAGAACTCGTAAAATTCATGTTATGAAAATCTGTACAGCGGTCTTCCAAAAATAGTTTTCGAAACTTTCGAAAACTTTCGCACCCGAAATGTTAGAAAATGTAAGAAATAGGTTTAATTATGGATTGGCTTTTGGCCAAGAAAGACATGGTACACATTTTGAACATCTTTTACATTAAACAGCGTTTAACTTACATTGTAAGGTTTATTTTTTAACAAGTAACTTCGTAGAATAATTTGAAAGTAAAACATGCGTTGTTTTCTTCTTGAAATGAGCTTTCAAACGATGTGTCACATGGCATACCCTTACATTTGACCATAAAAATGGGTGGTTGCACCCTTGCGGGTAGAGATAAACTAAGTACATCACCGCTGAAATGTAGACAGTGAACAACTAACATTGACGTGTTTTAGGTATTTTTACAGAAATACTGTATATCCAAGTTATTGAATTTATCCCAGTTAAAGTTTCCACACGGTATACTAGTTTAGTGTTATGTCAGTTTAAAAGCTATTGAAAAATAGTAGAATTTTGTGGGTAATTTGTGGCCAATTCTCCAGCACTAATCGTTTGGTTCCTTGTTAACATTCTTCTATTTGTTCGTAATCAATTTATAATTTCTTGAGAATTTGTGTTCCTGGAAAATTTATATTTGTAACAAAAAAATGAAGGTTTTAAGGTAAAAATAAAATTAAGTATTATCCGACCTTTCAGGATTTCTTCGTGTTAGGTCTTAAAATAGTATTTTCGAACTGAAAAGGAAATAACTATGTGAGACAAAAGAAATTTTCATAAACAGAGGAACAACTTTATGACTAACGAAAAGATTATTGTTGTGAACGAAAGTTCGTTCTCGTGGTCTCGATGTGTATTGGAATTTTTAAATAGTTTACTTGAAGTAGAAATAGCCTTTAATTTGTACGTATCGTAACAAAGCTTTAAAATTTTGTATGGTACAGGTGTACTTGTCAATCACTGTCAATTTCTGAATGGGGTTTATTTAAGGCTACGTTGTTGTGTTTACTAAATGGCGCATCAAGGTGCGCGACTTCAATGCGTTGAAGTGTATAAAACAACTCAAGTTACAGTCAAACTAATTAGAAAATTTACTGTAAATTTTACTGATTTATTTATTTTAGGTAGGGTATTTCTACCTCAAAGTGTGTGTTATACTAACATTCGATTAAACCCCTAACCCCTTATATGAATCACCTTCAGCTCTGATCTACGAGTGGACTCTATTTGCCCAGAATATTACTATCTTGTTCTTATGGACATCAATAAAACATCGGGATATGAAAGCAAATCGTTTTGTAAGATATTATATTATTCAAAGTTTTGTATTCTAAGAGAACAAACTTCCAATAAGTGGTGGAGCTATTCAGCTCCTGCATGGAAATTTGAAAAATTCGCTTAAGCTCTATAATCAGAATGCAATATTAACCCAAGAAGGTATTGTTAACTGAAAACACGTACAATTAGCAACAATTGTTTTAAAATATTTTCGTATTGTCCTGAATTGTCTCTCTGCATTGTAGAAATCTATAAACCATCCTTAGAGAATTCGTCAAAAGCCTAATTGCTCTATCACACAAAGTTCTGTTTTAATCATTTCCCCAGTTTTTGCTGTTCCTACCATTTTAATTTATAATTTCTGTTGTCTTTTAATTGATTTTATTATCATTAGAGTGAATCTTTCCGCAACGTATTATACTTTTTGTGATCTCCAAAATCTCAGGGTAACCAATCAGTAAGTAATTGCTAAGATTCAAACTAATTTCCTAAATCTTTCGGATTCAGAAAGCCGTTCAGATTATTGAATTTCTTGCTGAAGAGTAAAATTTTTGCCGAGAAGTTTCTTAACATTTTTTACACTTAAATTAAAATTATTTTTAGTTCGGCATTTAACATTCGAGTAGATCTAAACGTTTCTTGCTTGACTTATATTTCCTTTTCGGTTTTATGGTTCCTTCCAACATTTGTATGTCTTGTATCTGTTTGAACCGTATCTTCTGTAGCCACCTGTGGGGTTGTATACGTCTCATATGTCCATACCAAATTAATCTCTTCCTCTCTATCTCTTCTAATACTGGTACTTCTATTTCCATTCTTCTTCTAATCTCTTCGTTTCTCACTCTACAGCTTCGTCTTAGATAATCCATTTCGGTCTTTGTTCCTTTTTGTATTTTCCTACGTTTCGGGGGCATATGTTAAGATGCTCTTCACCATAGTATTATATATATTTATTTTTGTTTGTTTTCTTATATCTTTTGACCATAGTAAAGAGTTAAGCTTGTGAGTTACTTGTTGTTGTCTGTGTTATTCTACTTTTTATTTGTTTTTGGCTGTTCCCTTCTTCTGATATCATTACTGATAGCATATACTGCTATGATCCCGAAAGACAGCAACAGTCGGCAGTTTAGGTCTTAGAGAACGAATCGGCTCCAACAAAAGTTGTTTGTGAAAAAAGCCGAAACAAAAATATGGTTGCCATTTTTTTTTGAATTACTGGACATGTTTCCTCTGTAGCACTGGAGGATCGTCGTACTGTTAATGCTGAATGGTACACTACAGTTTGTTTGCCTTCAGTTTTCCAAAATATTTGCGAAAAATTTCTAAGAGGAAGGATCATTTTGCATTAAGATAACGCTTGGACGCACACTGCTACTCGAACGACTGAGTATTTGAATGTCCAAAACATTGAAATAATGTGTCATTCGCCATATAGTCCAGACCTAGCACCCAATTATTTCCTTTTATTTCCCCGTGTAAAGAATAAGTTACGAGTTTTACGTTTTACATCGGTCGAAGAAGCGGTTGGCGCATTTAAAAATGAAATAAATAGTCTAACGCAGGAAGATTGGAGAAAATGTTTTGAAGATTGGTTTTCACGAATGCGAAAGTGTATTGACTGTGGAGGGGAATACTTTAAAAAATTATAAATAAATGTGCTTTGTCAATAAATTGTGCATCACTTTACTAGGTTCAGCGGAAAGAGAACAGCTCTCGTAGAATAGCTGGACATGTATACGTATAGTTTCTGAATCTTCGATTGGAAGCCCTTCAATCCTAAGGAATTAATGTAATTCAATTAGGTAGAAGGAATAGCTGTTTACGTACTTAAAGGCAGATTTACAACTATATTAGCCTTCTAGAATTTCATATATTAACTTAACAACTAAGAAAAAAAAGGTCTTCATCTCATTGACAGTGGTAGAACATTTTTAAAATAAATGCACTTAAATAAGTGGGGTTGTCGTTTTCACGGAACAACTTTTTGCAATTTCATAAAATACACTGGTACCTGTATAAATTCTTACATCACCCAAAGCCTGCTTTTGAACTGTGTCACACATTTTCCATATAATTTCCCTAATTCTGTTTAATGGCAAAGGGCGGGGATGTCCCAGTGGTAGAGGGCCAAGGTTTGGATGTAATAGTCCAAACGCTTCCCGGTTCGGATCTCCCCAGGGTCGGAAATTTTTCTAATTCCCTGGGGGATGGGTACTGGACCCCGGTCTCCATTTGCCATTGGGGATCATATTAATGGCACTCCTCGAATTACTGTCGCATTAGAGGAGTATCAAAGCCATAAACAAAAACATTCACACACAACAGGCAAGCCAAGCATGGTTTCGCACCAACACGGTAACCCGCAGAGGCGGGCCCTGTTGTGCATAGCACAAGCTAGCTTAGCCTTGCCCCACATCGCCTCGACACTGCGCAAGCGGTACAAACGAGGATCACGATAATAAAATGTTTAATGGTTTAGTTATAATTTCAATATAATTACTGCAAATTCTTCTTAAAATTCTACAAAAAAGATTGGAAGGGTTTGTTAGTTAATTCCCATATAACATTATCTTCGCTTTCATTCGTGAGAAAAACATGAGGTGATTAGTAAGTACTTATAGAAGTCCACTTTAAAAAACGCACAACACACGCAGAAAAGAGAAGACCGCTACATCTCGTAAGAGGCAAAGCACTCGAAAAAGATAGTAATTCTTATAAAAATTGGAATGGTATCATGAATATATAAACACTGCAATTACATTACAAAAACAGAATGGCCAAAAAGTGCGCTAACATGGGTACCACAATAAAGAATTAAAAGAGGTAGGCCAAGAGTATGGTAAGTTGGAGAGCAGGAGTAGAGGGTGCAATGATGGCATAAATCTAAATCAAGAAATGACCCAATGACCCTAAACAGAGACGCATGGAGAATCTAGGGCTTAAAGTATACATGAAAACAAACATTTTTTGTTAATAGATGTATTGTCATAAGTGTTTCCTTTCAGGGATAGAGCTTCTCAAAGATTCTTTAAGAAGCGTCTAAATGTAGACAACTCAATTTACTACCTACTATTTGTTTCCAAAACGACGGAAATTAATGCAGGATAAATTTGAAAATTGGGAAAGAGGGCTTTATTTATCCAGTATTAATTTCCGTCGTTATGGAAACAAATAGTAGGTAGTAAATTGAGTTGCCTACATTTAGGCGCTTCTAAAATAATCTGTGAGAAACTATCCCTGAAAGGAAACACTTTTGACCATACATTTATTAACAAAAAATGTTTGTTTTCATGTATACTTTAAGCCCTATACATTTATAATGGCAATTGAATACTTACTCCATATACACAGCGAATGGTTGAACTATATTTGAAAAAGTACTAACTAATTTGAATCAATTTCTAAAACAATGTAGGACATTGTAAAAAACTATATATTCAGGAAAAATTAATGCATGTTATTTTGATTCGAAATGCTCTTTTGCCAGATGATAATTATTTTCCTACATCTACTCGATAAAATTGTGGAAAGTTCCTACGACTCTTTCGATGATATTAGGAAGGTGAAAATATTATATTAACCGCAATTTTCTTTCTTACTACCACAACGAAATGCTATACTTCTGCCGTAATATGATGGATATCGTAAAACTTTGATTATTCCATAAACCTTGGCTTATAGAAAGGTTATTTTATACCCTGAGATATTTTCTTTTTATATAACCCAGGGTATTAGAAGGGCGTATATTATTTTATTAGTTTCTCAAATACTTATTTTGAAGAACTTTCAGGTCACCTTAATTGCTTACATGGACATTCAATGAAATTTAACAGTTTCAAGCTGATTGACCTAATGAGCGTTTCTTTGTGTAAGCATTTCGATTGTTTCCGTTCTAAATAAGAAACCAAAACACGTGTATATTTAAAATTGTCAAAGTCTGTGCCAATGCGATGATGTCATGGAGGTGAGCACCGAAATAATCTACTTTAGAACGAGAGATTTGCACTAAAAGCCTATTTATATCCTGCGGATTTTTTCCTGCAGGAAAATCGTGTAAGTCATGCCGTTTTGACCCTAAAGCCGACCGCTTTAATTCGGGAGAGAAAATATCGGCTATAAAACGGCGGCGTGCGTTTCGAATATTGCAAAGTAAATTATTTCCGGAAAGGATCTCAAAAAAGCAAGTAATTGAAGCAAATAGCGGGGATGTTGCATGAAAATAGAGCAAACAGTGTTTAACATCATTCTGAAAGGCGCACGGCTTCAGAAAATTGCTTCGAATTTAGTGTTACATCTCTGAAGAACGGCGCAAAATGCGAGACGCATATATGGAACTTAACCTACAAAAGGCTTTTCTAGTGGCTGTAAAGCGGATATACGTTCAAATATGAATCTTATATTTGTATTCCCCTATTTGTGACAAGATACTGAAATATTGGCGTGTAAGTCGTGCTTTTGAGAGCGTCTTCTGATGTAAATCCAAATAAAATGATGGAAATAAAATAATATAAAAGAAATTGAACTTCTGGAAAACTCAATATAGTAAAAAAATGCGCAATTGTTTCCCATTTCAAATAATCGTATAGCGTCGTTGTAAAGTAAGGAATAAAATTCATCTTTCCGCGGGTTGTTTTTTTAACGCACTTACGCAGTGCAGCAATAAAGAGACTTTGTATTCACGGCGTAATTAAATATTGGAGCATATTATAAGGAATCAAATACTAAGATACATTTAAACTAGTCAATCAAAAAGAAGTACATGTTTGTGAATAATCGCAAAAAAATAACAACAAAATTTGATAATGAAAGCCTAAATCTTCGACTGAATTTCAGGTTTTAAACAACAATTAAACAAAGCGATCTCCTCTTTTTAGCTTATTGTCATAATGGAGATCCAAGAAATTAGTGTTGCACTAATAATATGCTTTATATTTCTACTGGGAATTTCATTAAGAGAATATAAAACAAACACGTGGAGAAGGTAGGCTAAGACTAAGCTAGCATATGTGATAAAGAGAGCTGTTTCGCTGAAACGGTCTTGGGCCGAACATGTTGCGAGAGACGAAAATAAGTGGATTGGGAGAATAATCAAACGGATACCTTGGATATACAGGGTGGTGAATTTTTGGATGTTCACCATTGATATTTCGAAAACGGTAACAGATACAGGGTTCGGCAATCAGTTGTGGTGGTTTCGAGAAAGCCCTGGAACGAAAATTACTTGACAGATATTTGTTTTAAAAACATACTCTGGTTGCTGAATCCGTGCCATTTTAATAGTAATGGCTCAATATCTGATGAATCAACGCATATTCGCTGTTGAGAGATTTATTCAAACAGGATCTGTTACCGCAATGCAGAGAGATTTTCGGCGTGAATTTGAAATCGGCAGGCATGGTAGAGTCCCTAAACGGGACACGATTTTGGAATGGTTCCGTAGACTTCGTATACATGGCAGCCTTTCTTCAAGTTATCCAGGAACTGCTCGTACAATAAGGACGCCGCAAAACATTGAAAGAGTAAGAAATGCAATTGAACAAAGTCCTACGCGTTCCGCTACAAAGCATGCACTCGGTTTGCACGTTTCCGAGAAAAGCTTTCGACGAATAGCCACCCATATAAAATCCAAACCGTTCAAATGCTGAACGATGAGGATAGGGTCGCTAGAATCCAATTTGGTCAGCAATTCCTTGCAATTTTGAATGAAAATCCAAATGTCATCAACAAGTTGATAATGACTGATGAGGCTCATTTCCATTTGGATGGCTACGTAAATAAACAGAACTATAGGTACTGGCCTGCAGAAAACCCATTCCAAATGTATCCTCTTCACAGCAGTAAGGTGACCGTTTGGTGTGCATTATCTGCTTCTGGAATACTAGGGCCTTATTATTTCGAACAAAATAACATAACTGCCACGGTCACTTCAAATAGATATGTTCACATCCTGCAGAATTTTCTTAGGAGGGAGCTTTTTGTACTTGGAATATATAATCCATTACTTCAACGGAGCAACGGCACGTACGGCGAGACAAACCATGGACACTCTAAGGCAAATGTTTGCTGGACGAATAATTTCGCGATTGGGCGATATTCCTTGGCCAGCAAGACTTTCACGTCTGGGGTTATTTGATGCAATTGAAGCTGTTCAATTGCAAAGAGTTATGGACAGTTTCATAACAAGATGTCAAGAATGTTTACACCGTAATGGTGCCCATTTGGCAGATGTTATTTTCCAAAAATAAAGTGTATTAAGAATGGCATGTCTTTGTCTTGAAAACGCAATATGTGGCATTTCTTACATTGCACTAATAATCAAACGCCAGCCTTTTCAAAACCACCACGACTGATTGCCGGACCCTGTACAAGGCTGGTTAAATTAGAGAAAATCTGTGCTTTTTATGGCGATTGAAAATCTGAAAAGAAATCTTGGATTTTTTTATTCATTCTTGCGAAAAAACTGAGAATTGTCATTTTAGAAACAAATTGTTACTTTCTCTGCCATTGATGTTATTTCAATCAAATTTGGTAACTTATATTTTTGTCACTATGAGTTGAATGATATTGACAGACCATTAGACAGATTAAAAAATTAGCTGTTCAAATTGGTAACCCACATAATTTGTTTCTCTCAAAAAACTTATTGAAATTTGAAAATTTGTGTAAATAACTCATAAATTCGCTTTAGCTTTGAAAAACAATTGAAACAATAGTTAAAGTGAAAGATTGTATTTGGCCTTTACACTTTTTAAATACTGCAAACATTTTATTGGCCTAACGATATCGAACAATAGCAATAGAAATTCTGTTTTAGCGTCTGAAAATTATACAAATTTGTTACCAGAGAGACTTCAAAATTTCAAGATATTAGGCTATTTGTGGTAAGTTTAGAAGACGGCGAGGGGCGTATAGAAAAGGAATTATTGCTAATAAAGTGAATGTGCTGGTCCAATTAGCGATTGATCCGAAAAACTCTAGCTGAAGAATTTCTCAAGAGTGTGGCATTGATTCATATGGGAGGAAAATCATCAAAAAAACATAAGTACCGTGATTATAAATTCATATCTGCAAAAACTCTTCATCCTGGTGATAGTAATAAAATATTGGACTTTTGTTATTGGTTTCGTGAAAAACTGCAGCAAAACCACATTTTTCCAGAAGTATACTATGGACTGATGAATTTTTATTTACAAATTCGGGAATGTTGAACAGGAAAAATCTGTATCATTATGCAACAGAGAATCCCCGTTTAATAAGAGAGACTATACCGCAAGTTCGATTTTCTTTGAATGTATGGGCTGGCCTTTTTGATAATACGTTTCTGGATCTATTTTTTATCGATGGACATTTCGATGAGCCGGGACATTTGCATTTTGTGCAAACAAATTAGTAGCTCTTCAGAAGCAAGGCGGAGCTGGCCCTCACAATCCCGCACTGTTCGAGATTATTTAGATTCACGTCTTCAAAGTTTATGGCTTCACACGTTTAGCCCTGTTCGTTGTACGTTGGCCTCCACTATCGCCGTGCTTAACGTCTATGAATTACTTTCTGTGGCGCAATGTAAAAGACTGTGTATCCCCGACAGAAAATATCGGATGTCTTCGCCTTCAGATCGATAATGCCTTCGACTCCATTCCGAGGCAGACTCTCCAAAAAGCAGTGGACGAAATGAATTTGATGATTAATTTCTGGATCAAAAATAATGGCGCGCGCTTTGAGTAACTTAAATATTCATAGTGTTTTTGAATTTGTCATCTTGTTATCGCTAGACCATTAAAAACTGTTCAGTATTTAAGGAGTTTAAATGACAATTAGGAATACAATCTCTAATTATTATTTCAATTGTTTTTCAAAACCTACGCAATTTTAAAAATTACATACACAAATATACAATTTTCAAGTTTTTTTGATGAAGAAGGTTATTTTGGCTAGCAATTTCAGAAGCCAATTTTTTTGTATATCTGATAGTGTGATATTACAATATGGCGGCCATAAGAAATAAAAAAGTTGACTATCCCACTTTAAAATCTAGAAGGCCTAGAAAGTGTCTACCAATGTCATTCAACTTACAGTGACGAAAAACATAAAGTTACCAAGTTTTATTGAAATTACAATTTTCAGTTTTTTCGTGATAAATCAAGAATCAATCAAAATATCCAGGATTTCTTTTCAGATTCTCTTTTTTTTCTTTATCAATTCCTCTTTTACCTTACGGTGTCAAGGTGGCCATTCATATATTCGGAATTAATTGAAGGTGATGGGTCCTCTTCGGACTTGCTTCGCGCTCCTCCGCTCCCTTCAACTACATTCGCTCTATCCATTTTCACTATTTGTGTTAATTGTGTGTATGCTGCTGTGTGTGGCCTTGTTACTTCTCCTGGTCAGTCAGTGGTTAGGAGAAGCGCCGTTAATTGTAACCTAACGTCGAATGGTTACCGAGCATTGCGAGCCCAGCCCTCTTACCACTGGGCTAGTCGGCGTTCACTTTTCAGATTCGCAATAGCCATAAAAAAGCGCAACTTTTCTCTTCTTTAACCGACCTCATGTCGCTTACCATTTCCGAGATGCCAATAGTGATCCCCAAAAAATATACCCTGTATAGAAGAAGCGTAGGTCGCCCTCAAACGGGTAAACTGGTACAGCGTTGCACAAAATAGAGACAATTGAAAAAGTATTGGGGAGGTTTATACTTATAGAATAGAAAACTGTTGACCAAGGAAGAAGATATTTCTAAATAATAATTATATTAAATCTAGAAGGCCTAGAAAGTGTCTACCAATGTCATTCAACTTACAGTGACGAAAAACATAAAGTTACCAAGTTTTATTGAAATTACAATTTTCAGTTTTTTCGTGATAAATCAAGAATCAATCAAAATATCCAGGATTTCTTTTCAGATTCTCTTTTTTTTCTTTATCAATTCCTCTTTTACCTTACGGTATCAAGGTGGCCATTCATATATTCGGGATTAATTGAAGGTGATGGGTCCTCTTCGGACTTGCTTCGCGCTCCTCCGCTCCCCTCAACTACATTCGCTCTATCCATTTTCACTATTTGTGTTAATTGTGTGTATGCTGCTGTGTGTGGCCTTGTTACTTCTCCTGGTCAGTCAGTGGTTAGGAGAAGCGCCGTTAATTGTAACCTAATGTCGAATGGTTACCGAGCATTGCGAGCCCAGCCCTCTTACCACTGGGCTAGTCGGCGTTCACTTTTCAAATTCGCAATAGCCATAAAAAAGCGCAACTTTTCTCTTCTTTAACCGACCTCATGTCGCTTACCATTTCCGAGATGCCAATAGTGATCCCCAAAAAATATACCACCCTGTATAGAAGAAGCGTAGGTCGCCCTCAAACGGGTAAACTGGTACAGCGTTGCACAAATTAGAGATAGTTGAAAAAGTATTGGGGAGGCTTATACTTATAGAATAGAAAACTGTTGACCAAGAAAGAAGATATTTCTAAATAAAAATTATATTAAATGAGTGAAACACTTTGCTTACTTTAAATGAATGGTGGTCGACCTAAAACGATCCAAGTGCTACTTTCCAAAGAACAGGAAGGATGCGTCATTGCGACCAGTCTATTCTTTTAACTTTGTTGGTCGACATCTGAGATTGAACAGCCTTTGCTCTGTGACAAGGAGCATTATCATCTTGAGAGATAAAGGTATTGTCAGGAAATATCTCTTTTCCACTAGGCAGCATCTTCTTCTATTCATCATGTCAGAGACAACATGCAACCTACTAACACCTTCAGTAGACATGAACCCCATACAATGGCCGAGGTTGGATGTTTAATTGCTGGTACAACACACTGTCGTGAAAATTCTTCTCCAGGAAATCTTCTAATATATGTGTTTCCAGCATGATTGTTAATGTTAAAGGTAGATTAATCACTAACTAATACCTTTGCCATTGTTCTGGGGCCCAATGACGATGATTCTTTGCCCATCTCAAACGGTGGAGCCTTTGTTCTTCTGATAAGCGGAGTTTCTTCCGGACTTTGCAACCCTTAAACCAAATGTAAGAAGTCTCCATGTTCCAGTAGGGTGTATCTTCAATTATTCCCGTCTCAGGGTATTTTTTGATCACTCTAATAACTGTGAAGTGATTGCACTACACTTTTATAGCTATGTCACGACTGGAAGCGCCTTGTTTATGATGAAAAATCATTTCATATCGTTTTTCATCCGATAATTTGAACGGTTCTTTTCGGATGGCATTTTGTCACTGCCTATGCACTGAATAATCCATAGTAGCTGCAGGTATATAGATATATGCTGATAACTTAACAAGGATTTCTCCTAATTATGTTTTTAAGCTTCATGTTAAATGCATTTTAATGATCCCATTAGAAAATGTGCGAATAATTGATTGCCGATTTTAGAGAAGAACTTACCTTAATTATTTCTATGTACCTACGTAAGAGATAAGTTACTGACACAGTCAGTAAAACTAAATATTTAAAAGTAATTTTTGGAAACTATGTCAAATATGTAGTTGAATTTCAAAAAATTGTTATTTTCTAGATTGTGTTAACTAAATTAAAGGGCATCTGTTAGGCATGCTATGTAATTTAGTGTTGAAATCTAATTGTGATTTCATGTCTAGGTTATTTTCCAGTATTTTATTCCCTGAATTCCGAAGCTTGCGCCATTGTCCGAATGTTGGACCCCACATGTAACTGAGAGGGCCTGACATTGCGTATAATGGTGATGTAACAGTTGGGTGTTTGATGGACGAGCCCGTTCTTGAACTCGGAATCCTGTCCCCATGTTTAAAATCCCACCCCCTTACCAGTAGCGCAGATAACCCGATCGTTCAGTATTGAAATCTTGTTTTATGTAGCAGTTCGTCTTTACTCAGTTATTGCATTAAGCCTGTGATTAATATCTAAATTCTGACGCTTAAATTATTCCATAATTTGATGCAATAAGAGTAATGTGGTCTAATTGCACAAGTACGATTAGAGCTGACAAATTTGCCTAAAGGAATAGGAAGCCCTTCCTGGGTCATGGATGAGAGACAGGGATAGCTTAATTGGGAGTTGGATAGGCATTTTTAAGGACAAGTTCCTGCTGATGGAAACATGAATAGTTCAAATGGTAAAGCTCTACTTCGTAACTTGCGATTATTAATCTAACATTATCCAAGCGTGAAAATACAAATAAATGAAAGATGCCTAAAGTCGCGTATACGTTCAGAAGATGTAACTATGGTTAAAACTGATACGGGAGTCCAGAAGATAAGGAGCTGTTCCGGAAGTTTACAGCGAACGATATGCCTTGTGCCAAGGAACACCCAATAGCAATTGGGTGTTAGAAGGGCACCTTAAAAGTATCCATTGCAGGGTATTATACAAGAATACCGCATATTCGAAGTTCAACCTCAACACTTGTCACTATTAATTTAACATTATCCGAACATCAAAATACAAACGAAAGAAACATATCAAACGCATATGCAAATGAGAATATGATCTTCAGTTGACCATTGTCAATTTTTAAATTACAATTCTATAGGATGCAGACTTACTAGGTAATGTAATGTACCTGCGATACGATGCGATTGAAGTGGAAGCGAAACGGTCTGACGTGAGTACACAAGAAGTATAAGAAGCAAATAATAATCACATGTTAGAGTGGATCACCTAACCTTAATTTTGAAGACAGGTGTCTTGAAACAAGTCATTCGAATTAAGATGCTGTAGTTTATAACAATACATTTTTGTTAACTTTAATTTCCTTCTAAACAATAATAGAAGAAGTCTAACCTACTTTTTTTTTTTGTTTAAGAGGGTTTTCAGAAAGTTGCTCTTAAATTCGTAATACATTGCTGCGCTACAAACTTCATTAACATCGCAAATCCCGCTTGTGAATAATGGGATTTAAAATTTTGTAGAGACAATAAACAACAATAAAACGACGGTTTTGTAAACCTTTTAAACCACAAAATTCAGAACAAGTTCACATAACAGTTTTAGAGGAATATGTTTCGAAAATATTATAAATTTTACAATAGCTCCATCATTAAAATTGTTTCTACGTAGTAATAATTCGTATACGTAAGGATAGTGAAATAACTTAAAAATTATGTTAGGTAATTATCAGTTTTTGGGTAACGTAGCAATAAACTCAGAATTTTTAAATAATATTGTTGAATGTTCACAAGTCAAGATTTGTTAATAGATAAACGAAAACCATTTAATAGCTTTTCAAACCTTCGTCGGCTTCTAAAAGTATTCCATACATTTCGATATTTTTTTATAAATTTACTTTGCAAGCTTCAGCGACATAGGATATTAGCTTGGATATTATGATACATTGTAGGCAGTAATTACAATTTTTTCAACAAGTCAGTTAGATGTAGGAATTTTATTACTTTGGTGGCTTCTTTTTGGATGTTCGTCAATGTAGGTTAGGGGATATTTGGCACTGTTTCCGTTGTGTGGTATACTGGTTGCATTCGAGCAATAGGTGTTTCACCATTAGAGGAGTCTCGCATGCCGGACAGATTGGTTTTGGTATTTTTTGTAGAAGGTATGAATGCGTTAAATCTGCTGTGTTCGATTCTGAGTCTGGAAAGAATAATGCCTTCTCTTCTGCATAGATTAGGTGGGTGACTCCAAGGTTTCGTTGACGGCTTAATAATTTGTAATTTTTTGTTTGTGGCGCTCCATCTTTCTTGCCATTTCTTCATAATATAGGTCTTCTAGTATAGTTTAAGGTCGGAACACTTTTTCTATGTGGGTAGAGTTTGGAGATGTTATTGCTACTTGAGCAGCCGATTCAGCATCTTCATTTCCGGGGACCCCAACGTGAGATTGAACCCAGCAAAAAGTGATTTCTTTATCTGAATTAGCCGCTTCTGTATATTTCTGCATTACTTTTGAGACTAACTTGTTGGCCGAAAAGCTGTCTTGTATCGCTTTAATTGAAATTAAAGAGTCTGTTATGATTAGGAATGAGTTGACAGTTTTATTCTATTCTATTCAGTTCGGTCCCATTACCGCGGATCTCACTGCTGTTTCATCTTTGGAAGCGTCTGTATAGAATTTCTTGTAGTTAGGGAATTGTGTACGCAGTTCCTCGAAAGTAGTCCGCTGGAGGTTATGATTTGTCTCTGATTTTGGGTATATGTTCATGTCTGTGTTGACCGCTGGGATCTTAAATGACCACGGGGCTGTTTTCGGTGGTGTACATTTTATTACGGGGGGTATCGTTTAATTTATACACGAGAGTAGTTATTTAGTTCTGATGTGTAGTGGAGGTGCTTTCATTGTTTGGTTGTTGCCCTGGTTCGCACAAAATACTTGATGTGGGACTGGTGTATTGAGCCCCGATGGCGATTCTTAGGGCAGTATGATGGACAGCGTCTATTTTGGATATTATGAAAGTTTTGTAGACAGAGATGAGGGTGGCGGTGTCGGCACCCCATTTATGGTTAGCCAAGATTTTGAATATGTTTGTCCTTCTCTTGCATTCGTCTTTGAGATCTTTTATGTGCGCTATCCCAGTCAGTCTAGACTCGTACGTCATTCCCAGGTATTGTGAAGATGGAGAGTATTGTATTGTTGTGGTGTACATAGATAGAATTGGTAGGTGTATATCTCGTCTTTTTTCTTATTTACGTGTATGGCTATTGTTGTTGATGCAGAGAACTTGAACTCTGAGGATTTTGTCCAGCGTTCTAATTTATTGATAGTGTTTTGTAGACGTTGACCAATAGATTGAGGGTTCTTCCCCTTGCAGTATATAATCATGTCATCCGCAAACAATGAAATTTAACTGCTTTTTCTATGTTGTTGGTGACGTCGCTGATAGTTATTAAAAACAAAGTAACATTCTATATTGAACCCTGAGGAACTCCATTTTGTTGCTTGAACTTCCGGAATATGGTATTTTGAGATTTCACTCTACAGCGTCGTTCATGTAAGAAAAGTTTTGTGAATTTTACAATTTTTCCAGTTAGGACAAATTTTTGCATGATTATTAGGATTCTAGGGGACCGCGGTAGAGTAATGGTCGCAGCGCTTGGCTTCGGAGTTATTCTACCAAAGTCGCTCAGGTTCGAATCCTGAGCACTGCATTTTCTCAGGATGTTTGTGGTGTCTGGGGATGGGGTTTTTCAAGGGTGGGGCATGTTAGACCTGTGAATAGCACGAAATGTGCTGAGCCGGGATAAGCTGGGTGGGATGGGAATCTTGGAGCTACCTTTGGCCACTCCACGATTCTTTAAAAAAAACAAAAATGGGTTCTTGTAAGGCTAAATCGTAAGTTTTTCTAGATCAAGACTGACAGCTATGACGTGCTATTTATTTTCGAAGGCATTTAGTATTTCTATTTCTAAATTCACTACCTGATCGAGAGTTGAACGGTTTTGTCGAAAGCCACTTTGATATTTTGTTAGTAAGTTTCTACTTTCTAGGAACCATATAAGTCTATTGTTAATAACTTTGTCCATTATTTTGCACATGCATTAGATAAATATCTTTTCTATGAATTGTTGTATTGCCAAAAACTAATTTCTAATATTTGTGAACCTAAAAGTTAATTCAATCTGATTAATATTTTTAGAGTGAACGGACGCAGTTGTGGAAATATTCAAAAGTCGCAGCAATCTTAACTTCGAAGTAAGCGTTCTAACAGTATTAAGGCTATCGATAATGTCACATTTTAAAATTGAAGATTGGCTCTTACATAAATATGTTGTTAAAGAAAAATGTCTAATGTTTGATATCGGTTCCGGTTCTTCTAGATTAAAAAATTCCCCGCAATAGCAGTTGCTGTTCCACATATCGGCGTTTAGAAACATAGATACGGATGGACAATTCTTTAGATATCGCTCTTTTAGGTTCTTTGTAGTTCAGAGCTGGTATTCCAGTAAAATTAAAAATTAAAATTTTAAACAATAGTATGAGAACGTAGCAATATTTCGTCGATGACTTCTAGCAAACAAATTGTTGTACATTATTCAGCGTCAACTGTTCTTCGATTCTCTAAAGGAATGGTTGCGACATGTCCAGTACAACCGAATAAATAAGCTTAGTGAAGGAACAACTTTTGTGGAATTCCGTTCATCTTAGAACACCCAAACAGTGGATTGATGCTTAGTTTCCGGTTCATACGAATATATCCAAGTTTCGTCACCTGTTACGATGTTGTATGCGGATTTTGCAGTTCTTCGGTCGAATGTTTTGAGCATTTCCTTACAACAATTAACACGAGTCTTTTCTGAGCTTTGGTCAAATTATTCGGAATGGAACAGATGTCTTTCACAGCTAAATGTTCATGTAAAATCGAATGTACTGCAGTTTTCGATATACCTCACTGTAAGCCACATGTCGATCTTCTTCAATCATGTTGCGCACAGCATCGATGTTTTTTTGGAATAACAATCGATTTTGGTCGACCTTCACGAAATTCATCACTGGCGGACGCACGACCACGACGAAATTCTGCAAACCAATTGTAAACAGTCTTTTCTGATTGTGGTGCATTACCAAAAGTTAAACGAAGCGATTCCATGCATTGTTGATGAGTTAGGCCTTTACAAAAATCGTTAAAATTTTATTCCACCTATGCTCGTAATTAACGTGTACTTATATTGGGACTACACCATGTCTCTGATTTTTCGAATCTCTTGTAAGATTTTGTATCATCAGACAATACTAAAATTAGGGGACCGGTCATTAATGATGTTACTGATAAAAGGTTGCTACGGTATGTTTACTGGCCATTCTATAACGCACCAAACAAATTTTGTAAGAAAGTATGTAAAATATATAAACCTCGTCCTGTTACTGGATGTACACCAAAAGAATACTTTGGTCTTTGGTTCATCCAGTTGGAAACCGTGGGACCTTATGCCAAAACTTTAAGTGTAACTTTCTTTCGTTCGGATTTAACATTAAACTGTAGAGCCCCCGTGATTCTACCTTAGTGTTGAGGAGATGCAATTGACAAGGAAGAGGCCGGTGTCCAGTAGTGGGACTAAAAGACTGTTAATAATGATGATAAAAAAATCAAGTAAATTCCGATTTATCAAAACCAAAATTGGCCTATAACGAAGGAGCATCCACCACGGCAATCGCTAATATAGTGCAGTGTAACCAATTGATGGATTAGAACGATTGCAGAATTGCAACTTTTGAAGATAAATTCTAGAGTGACCCATCAAAAATAACCTCTAATGACGATGCTGTGGTAAGAAGAATCAATCTAGCTAACAAGAACTGACCAAATTATGGTCAGAAGCTATTGGTATGAGTTTGTGTACATCTACTTCGAGAAGAGGATTCTAAATTTCGTACTCCGATGATATACAGCACGCAAAAAGCCATGGCTTTCCGAGCAACAGAGACGCAACCGTTTGCGATAGGCAGAAAACATCGTCACTAGACACCAGAACAGTGGCTAAGGTGCTATTTAGCGATAAATTCACCTTTAATATAAATCATCATGTTGGTAATACGTACATATGTCAGAAGGTTTTCTGAGGAGGAATTTTCATCAAAATGCGCCCTTTCAACAATAAAACATTGAACCTTTGTTATGGTATGAGTGTACATGCTTGCCGAAGAAGTTGGCTGCATCTCGTCTCTGGATGATGAATGCCATAAATACATTGAAGTACTGCAAAATAAGGTGCTGATTAGTGAAAGCGATTGTTTGGAAAAGAGAAGTTTATTTTGCAGCGTGGTAATTCATCTTGCCATAGAGCACAAATGGTTCGATCATGTCGACCAATTAAGTTGATAGAATGAATTGGCTAGCACAATCTACAGCGGGACAGGACGTTTTGGCGCGGCCGGTTTTGCGCGGCCGGTTTGGCGTAGGGACGGTTTGGCGCAGGAACTCTTGGGCGCAGGGACGTTTGGGCGCAAGGACGTTTGGGCGCGGACATATATTAAACTGGTTTATTCTATAACAAGTTTTGTGTTATTTATAAAATTGCGAAACTATCCAATTTTCACCAAACGTTCAAAAATAAGCATCTAAATATTTCGTCATCAGAAAATTACTATTTGCCTATCTTAAAATATAGCGCATGTTAATGAAAGCCGTTGTACATATTTTTTATTATTAAAATTTTGTTGGCTTTCTTTTGTTGAGTAGTTCTCCCTTTTACCTAGTGTGAATTAGAAATATAAAAAATTGCAATGTTTTAATAAATGTCGCTATTGATGCCGTTACCTAATAAAATATTCGATATCTAGTGCAAAAATGTAGCAATTCCATAACTAATTAATTTGATGCTTATATTCTAAAGTAATCGTAGGAAGGAAATTTTCCGCACTAAGTGTGGATAGTTGGCCTTTTGACAACCATTTTGATGTCGGCCGATCGTGGAAAGGAGTACTTTCTTCACGGCCGTGCAATTTTTCATTGATATAAATTATTACTATGCCTGAAAAAAGATTTCTCTTCTTAATTTGTTTACCGTAAAATAAAGTCAAATCCGTACATATAAAAGGAATAATAGTATTGTTCGAATGCTGATAATATTTATGATCGAAAACATTCAAAAAATGTGTGCGAGTAGGAGTAATTTTTCTGGCTGTAGGAACCACTATTATGCATTTCTAGTTAAACAAATTTTACCACATGTAGATGTGGTAAACAAGTACGTGTAGTTATTTGGAAAAGATATTCTAGAATGTTTTTGGTGAAGATATTTTTACTAAATTGTTTCATCAATTGGATTTATTAATAAGATTGGATAATTCAGCAATTTTATTATCAACACAAAGCGTTTATAGAATAAACCATTTTAAGACATATTTGCGTCAAACCGTCCCTGAGCCAAACTGTCCCTGCGCCAAACTGTCCCTGCGCCAAACCAGGTCTGTGCCAAACCGGCCGCGCCATCCGGAAGCGCCAAAACGTCCTAGACCGATCTACAAACCTTAACCCCATCGAAAATTTATGACAAAAGATAGCTATCACCATTTCGAAGAAACAACCGACAAAAAATCTATTCAATCGAAGCTCTTATGCTGGTTCTTCATGCCTAATTTCAGTACATTTCCAAGGAAGAAATTGGAGAACTGGTAATTTGCATGAAAATAGATGCAAATTAGTCATCAAGAACAAGCGCCGGGCGATAAAGTATTAACTTATTCTAATATTAAATAATAGGGATGTTCAATAAAATCGCAGGTTTTAACTTAAATAACAATAATTAAATGTATGTAACTTTTTCAAATATACTTATTTTATATCAAGTACTTTTGCTTACCAAACAATAAATTGATCAGTTTTCTACTGTGTTTAAATGTCTGTGTAGCTATGTATATTGATTGGCTAAAACATTTAAAGTATATCATTTTAGTACAATTTTTTCTCAATTTCTAAAGCGATGCAGGATTTATTCTCACTACTGTATATTGGCGGTGTGAAAAAGTACGTAGGTGATTAATTTCTTTTACTGCTTGTAACGTAACGTAGTACGGTTACTGGAGTAGTACCCTGTACATACAATTGGTGGTGGCGATTTGGTGACGACCCGGTAAGGGGCAGATGGTGCTAGGGCGCCAGAGGTGCAAGGTCGAGTAAAAAGTGAAGATCGAGAGGAGAACGTGTGCGTGGTACGAGTGGCGAGACGACGCTCTCCGCATAATCGTCGTATAAGGAGATCGACGCTGCTGTCAGGGTGACAGAGATCGACGCTGCCATCCTCAGCATCCAAGGGAAAGAACCCGTAAAGAACGACCATTGTCACCACCCCAGGTTTAGTTGTAGTTTAGTTATTTTATTGTGTTTCTGTGGTTTAGTTTGGTTATTTTATTGTGTTTCTGTGGTTAGATTTAGTTTGTTTCTGTGGTTAGATTTAATTTTAGATAAATAAATTCGTTTTGCTTACATTGTAGTGTTTAATTTCTACCAAGATCAGGGTATACCCACGCTTCAAATAAAGAAACCATTACATTGGCGCTCAACGTGCAGGCCCTGATCACTAGAAATTAAACACTAAATGCTTAAAATCCTCCACCTAAGTGGACCATAGGGAAATTGTTTGGTTGATGCCGCCTATAACGCGCCTGCAAGCAAAAAATTTAAAAAACTCAAGTAAAGAGTTGATACTGAATGGTAATTTAGTAGGAACCATGAACCTTTCAGAGGACGTAAGTCAATTGTCTGCGAATGATAGGGCAGTAGAAACTATGGCGAATCTAGAGCACGAAAAGGAAAGTCAGATAATGTCTAAAATGGAAAAGTTGGTACAGGATCTTTTTGTAAAATTCTCAGAACGGCAAGAAGTAGTCATTCAAGGGGTCAAAGAATCTTTGCTAAAAGAAATTTCAAGCCAGGTAGTAAATGAGCCTAACAGCGGGTCCCAAAATAGCCCTGCTGCTAGTAACAATTCCACGAATTCTAGTTTTGTAAACACAGATGCGCCGCAAATGGTCAGTCCCTTGCAAGGGTCGTACATTACAAAGCACTTGCCTACATTTTCAGGTACACAAGATATTAAAATTAATCATCCGGTAAAATTCATTTCGGATTTGGAAGATTATTTTATATACATGAACGTGCCAGAATACGCGAAATTACAAGTTTCGATGCAAGCTTTAATTGGGGCAGCCAAGTCGTGGTGGATGGTGTTTCGCTCGGAATTTTCATCGTTTGTTACATTTAAAAAACTATTCCTGCACGAGTATTGGGGTAACGAAACTCAGCGCAAGTATCGGGCAGAATTATATACAGAAAAATATATTCAAACAGGGGATTCTAACATGGCGGATTATTTTTTGAAGCAGGTTTCATTTGCGCGAATGCTGCGGCCACCAATTGAGGACGAAGTTATTATTGACGCTATTATACGTCACTTTCCCAGCGATGTAGAATGGAGCATTCAGTCGTGTTCTACCGGAAATACAGTAGCAGGCGTAAAAGATCTGTTACGGCGAAAAGATGAAATTAATAACAGAGATAGAAATAAAAATCATGATAAATGGCAATCATTGGGGGGATCACAGAATTATCGCAACGCAAACTATTCGAATAACAGTCGCACCAATAACCAACCTAGAGTTGAGCACGCAGGCGGCTATAACCGCGGACAGTATCGAAATAGGGAAAATTTCCGCAGATTCGATCCAAACACCGCTGACCGTAATCGCGATGTGCAGATTCGAAATTTGGAAACAGAAGCAAGGCGGTCAACTGGAAGGGTAGAAAATGGGATTTATGTTAACGAAAATGTAGATCAACTTGAAAATAGCGAAAGAACTACATTTCAGGTAGAAGGGGAAAATCAGAACCAGGGAAACTTGTAGTGGGCAAGCCGGTAGCTCCAACACGGCCTGATAACCCATCAGAAGTTGGAGAAAATAGGAAAGGCGTAGCAGTTAATACGGTCTTTCAAAATTGGAGGGAAACTTTATTGGATGAAAATAATATAAGTAGTTCTTTTAAGGTCACAAGATACAAATCACCAGAAATTTCCGTGATAATTGAAAATAAATATTCGGCCGGGGCATTATTAGATACGGGTAGTGAAGTTACAGGAATTTCAGAGGAGTTTTGGCAAACTATTAGTCAGAATGAAAACATTCCTACACTTCCAGTAACAGGCATTACAGTAACGGGTGCTACCGGATATCGTAGTCAGCGAGTAACGCTGCAGGTGTTATTAAGAATTAAAATTGGAAATGTTAATTTTGACGTTACATGCTTAGTCATTAAAAAATTAATAAAACCAATGATTATAGGCATCGACTGGATGCACCGCAATAATGTTAAATTAAATTTAGAAGTAGGTACAATTAGCTGGTTAAGTGAAGACGGGGTTACAGGAAATTGTAAATTTTCAAGAAACCAGGAATTAACAGAATCGATCAAACTGAGTATTCTTGATGTTGCGATATCAAGTGAAAACGAAGAGGTAAATGAGAATCGCGAACTAAATGCAATGCAGTTTCGAGGTGGGCAGATCAGTTCTACGCAAAATAATGAAAGATTTCAATCCATAGTTAATACTATGGAAGAAGCAAATGGAGTTGAAAAAGATAAATTATTGGCGGTTCTAATCGAAAAACAGGATATTTTCTCGGATCAACCGGGATGTATGATAGGGTATGAACATGAAATTTTAATGAAAAACGACGAGCCGTTCACGCAGCGCTCGTATCCAGTACCATATGCGTATCGCGAAAAAGTAGATGTGGAAATTAAGCGCATGTTGGATTGGGGCATAATAGAACGCAGCAGTAGTGCCTTTACTAATCCGATAGTAGTTGTTTCAAAGAAGGATCACACGGTGCGGTTATGTTTAGATGCTCGATATTTAAATACTCGCATGCTACCGGACCGCGAATGTCCAAGCAATCCTGAAGATATTTTTGTCAAATTTGGACAATCAAAATTTATATCAACTATGGATCTGACCACGGGGTTTTGGCAAATAAAATTGAGAAAAAACTCAAGACAGTATACAGCATTTTTGTATAACGGTAAATGTTACCAATTTCGTGTGCTCCCATTCGGGCTGTCGACAAGCGTGGCATCCTTCAGTCGTGCCGTGAGTAGGGTGTTAGGGGTCGAAACGTCGGAATTTACAGAATACTACGTAGATGACGTCATCATTGCTTCAAAGACTTTCGAGGAACATATCGAACATTTAAGAATTGTTTTCGAGAAATTTCGAACGGCTAATCTCAAGGTTAAATTATCAAAATGTCTTTTTGTACGAAAGGAAGTTCCGTTTTTGGGACATATTTTGACACCATTTGGAATCAAAACAGACCCAGATAAAATTAAATCAATCAGCGAGTTTCCTAGGCCAAAAAGCATTAAACAATTGCAGGCATTTTTAGTTGTGCAATTATTACAGGAGATTTATTCATAATTATGCAGAGAGTACGAGCCAGTTATCGGATTTGCTTAAAAAAGGGGTGAAATGGACATGGAACGAGGATAAGCACTGCGCATTTGTGAATATAAAAAACAGTTTCGCCAATACAGTCTTGTTAAGTCAGCCTAATTTGAACGAACGTTTTTTCATACAAACCGATAGTTCAGACGTTGGAATAGGCGGGGAGCTTTATCAAATTTCAAAAAGTAATGAAAAGCAGATTATTGCGTTTGCAAGCAGGCTTTTGACTAGTAGTGAAAAAAATTACACAGTGACGGAGCGGGAAGCTTTAGCTATTATATATGCTCTGCAAAAGTTCAGGACATATGTGTTAGGGGCAAAAATAACTATTCGTTGTGACCATCAGTCACTTACTTTCATGAGTCAATGTCGTTTATTATCGGGGAGGTTGTCTCGGTGGATCCTATATTTGCAAGAATATAACGCAAAAATAGAACATATCAAAGGTAAAGAGAACATAGGTGCGGATGTGTTAAGTAGGTACCCTGCAGAGCAATTAAGCGATGTCAATGAAGATGGTAGCATACTTATCGCAAAAATAGAATGTATAATAGATCGATCATTGAGAAATGATTTCAAGCGCATTATTGAACTACAGGAGGCAGACGACGAAATTCGGAATATTATATACCAGTTACAAAATGTTGACGAAGGGAACGATACAAATTCTCGATTAGCGAGATACACAATGCATAATGGAGTTCTATTTAAAAAGGGAGATAGAGGTAGCCAGTCTTGGAAATTAGTGGTACCAAGCATTCTAATAACTAGGATAATCGATTACTTTCATGTACAATATGGGCATTTTGGAGCCGAAAAAACTTACAAGTTGAGTTACGAGAATTTTACATGGGATAATATGAGACGTAAAATACGAGTTCGCTTAGCCTATTGCGACATATGTCAAAAAGCAAAGGTGCCGAACCGTACAAGTCAGGGTTTTATGGAACACGTTATGGCAAATTCGCCTGGTCAGTTAGTATGCGTCGATTTTTACGGGCCCCTACCCTCTGCTAAATTTGGTATGAAGTGGATATTTGTAGTTCTGGATTGTTTTTCCAAATTTGTGCGACTTTACCCCTTACGCAGTGCAGCGACTCGAAGCGCATTTAAGAAGCTGTTGGAAGACTGGTATGTAGATGTCATTAAACCTGTTAGAGTTTTATCGGACCATGGCAGTCAGTTTACATCAAAAAAATGGGTTGCAACTTTAAAAGAAAATAACATGGAGGGGTTGTTTTCCTCCATTAGGCATCCCCAAAATAACCCTGCCGAGAGAGTCATGCGTGAAATTGGACGAATCATGCGTTCCTACTGTAACGAAAATCACGCAGCTTGGTACGATACTGTACCACATATAAATAGTTGGTTAAATTTAGTTACGCACGAAAGCACGGGCATGGTTCCTTATGAATTACTATTTAATATAAAACCAAAAGACAATCTCGCAAGCTTGCTTAATTTTCCAAAATCGGAAACCCAAACGACAATGGAGCAGCGCGTTTTTTTGGCTAACGAAAATTTAATACAGCAGGCGCGTCGTAGAAAGAAAAGGCACGACGATAAGTATAAACTGCAAATAAAATTGTTTCACGTAGGAGAGTTAGTATTGTTAAAATCATTAAATATATCAGATTTAGCAGCGAAACAAACAAAAAAGTTCTTTTTGCTGTACGAAGGGCCATACAAAATTAAAAGAGTGCTAAATAACAATAGCTACGAAATTAGTACAATAGATAGTAGCAAGTCTAAGGGTATCTATAATATAATTAACCTAAAGCCCTATAATTCTGCTCAACAGATAAATGACTGAGATATGTAAACATGGCAATAGAATATAAGATATAAGTAGCATTAGAACTAAGATGACAAATACCAGACTGTATTAACCGGGTATTAGTCAAGGGGGGGAATGTAACGTAACGTAGTACTGTTACTGGAGTAGTACCCTGTACATACAATTGGTGGTGGTGATTTGGTGACGACCCTGTAAGGGGCGAGGGTGGAAGAGAAAGGACAGATGGTGCTAGGGCGCCAGTGGTGAAGGTTGGGAAAAAAGCGGTGATCAACAGGAGAACGGGGGCGTCGTACGAGTAGCGAGACGACGCTGTCCAGATAATCGAAATATAGAGATAGCGACGCTGCTGTCAGGTGACAGAGATCGACGCTGCCAACCTCAACATCCAAGAGACCCGCAAAGAACGACCATTGTCACCACCCCAGGTTGTTATTGTTTATTTGTTTTATTGTGTTCCTGTGTTTAGTTTTAGTTTTAGTTATTGTTTGGTTAGTTTACTGTGTTTCCGTGTTGTTAGATTTAGTTTTATACAAATAAATTCGTTTGCTGACATTGTAGTGTTTAATTTCTACCAAGATCAGGGTATACCTACGCTCTAAATAAAGTTTCAAATAAAGAAAACATTACAAACTATTATTTCAGCAAAGAAGGTTAAACTTTAGGAACTTAATTTTAGTGAACAGTCACCGGTGGCCATAATCATTCAGGGTTCTAATCCTGATTTCGTAATGATTATTTGGTATTTTGAACGAAATATTCCTATACGTATCGTAAATTTAGCATCTTTGCTGTTGACAATCTTCAGTGACAATACTTCAATATCTGCGTCGAAAGACTTAATTAACTTCATTGTAAGTAGTTACACCTGCACAGAATCCAGATATCCCACTATCACTTATTAATTGCTGATAACAGGAAAATTATCGCATGATGTAATTTTGGAACTCATATCTCATCAAAAATAATTAATATTAAGTGGGGGGCAATATCCACTTTATTAATAACCAGATAGGCGATGTGACAAATCGATCAGAGGAATACGTTTGATAACTTAATGAGGGAACAATTTCTATAAAACCAGCAGTAATTGATTTAAGCCTATCAAATCTAAGTTAAACTTCAATCATGACGGTGACGAGGGTGATTGTTATACTAGTGATATTAGGATTTTGTTACGGAAATCAATTCAATGAAGATGACATTAATTCACGCAACAGTTTTGTAAAGAAAGTGGAACAGATTTTGGATAAAAAGGATAATGGAATTTCCGCAGAGTGCAACGACCACTGGAACAAATATATCAACGCTTTAAAGAAGAAAAATAGAATATGGGCCTTAAAAAGTAAGATTTATATTTCTTTTCTTTTTTATATTCGCTGGTTTCAAAGAAAATTTTGTTATTATTGTGTTTTGCTGTTTTTGTAGCTAAATCATCAAATTCTGATCTCTTTAAGTTTATACGTTTCCCGATTCTCCGAAACTGATAAGTATTCATATTTTAATATCATATTGCATTATTTATTTTCTTAATTATTATATGATGATACTGTTTTCATATATATCATCACCATCAGTGGCGCTACAACCCTTGGTGGGTCTTGGCCTGTTCAAGTATCCTCCGCCATAGGTCTCTATCTCGAGCGACTGTCTTCCAGTTTCTTACGCCTAGAGTGTTCAGGTCTATTTCCACCATGTCGAGCCATCTAGGTTTGGGTCTTCCTGCACTTCTTTCTCCTTCTGGTATTGTTAGTAGCAAGCGTTTTGTAGGGTCTGTGTCTTCTCTTCTAATTACATGGCCTGCCCATCTAAGCCGCCCTATGTTTATGGTTTGGACGATGTCTGGTTCATTGTATACATATATTATATATATATATATATATATGTATACAATAAATATATATATATATATATCACATTGTTACATATAAAATTTGAATCATCTCTTATAAGTTTTGGTTTCAACTAGTTTCTTAAGATTGTTAATCAACTTCAGGTATTTCATCTTTAAAAATGGGCGTTTTTAAAGATTCTTGTATTAGATATTGCACAATGCCTTTATAGAACGAATTCTTGAAACGTATTATTTCAGTTTTGTTAGTATCGCAGGCAGTGATTCGTCGTTTTGATTATTCTTAGAACTACATAGGTACTTTAAAAACTCAAGTGTCATAAAGTTTTATATTTATCAGTCTCTTACGTTAACGCAAGTCTTGTATTTCTAATTTCTATTGAAAGTGATAGGGAGAATGTAGAAGCCAAACAAATAGAAGATTTTATATGGAAAATAAAAATACACTGCTCAACAAAATTAGGGGAACACTTCTTTAGCCGTGCATGATTTTTCAAATTAAAGACAGACGCAAGTAGCAACTTTAGTATATTGTTCTTTCAACATTACTTAACAAGATACAAACAACAAATATGCTCTGGTAAAACGGGTTTCTTGAGTAACACCAAACTATTGAGAAGACTACCAAAATCGAAATGTGTTTTAACACTTAAAATGTTTTCGAAATTCTGTTAACGCCCGATTACCAAGCTTTAGTAGCGCGTGTGCCCTCCATTAGCTTCAATAACAGCCTGGCAACGTCGAGGCATGCTGCGATCAAGACGTCTTAACATGTCTTGTGATAAATTTCGCCATTCTTCCACAAGGGCCTCAGCGAACCCCTGAAGAGTCTGAGGTGCAGTAGGATGCTTTCTAATGCGCCTGTCGAGTAAATCCCAAACGTGTTCGATGGCATTTAAGTCTGGACTCATGGCTGGCCACCCCATCACTTGGATTTCTTGTTCCTGGAGGAAGTTCGTTGTTAAATTAGCGGTATGAACTCTACAATTATCCTGTTGTAGGATGAAGCCATCGCCGAAAGTGTTCGCTAATGGCACAACATGCTCTTGAAGAATCGTCTCAACATAAATTGTGCGTTGAGACGTTGGGGAACGACAACCATATCTGTGCGATCGTCTATACTAATGCCACCCCACACCATGACCGATCCAGCTCCGAATCGGTCCACTTCCTGTATACACGCGGCAGTGTATCGCTCTCCAGGACGTCTGTACACTCGTATACGACCATCACAACGAGTTAGACAAAGCCGCGACTCATCCGTAAAAAGCACAGACCTCCAGTGTCGAAGCTGCTATTGCACATATTCGCGTGCACAGTTTAGACGGCTAACTCCTGCTCAAGCGAGGAGCTCGCACAGGCCTGCGAGAAGTCATATTGACTTCTTCGAGTCGTTTCCTAACCGTCTGATCGGAAATTGTCACATCGGTGGAATTTCGAAGTAGATTTTGTAGCTCACGAGCAGTAGCAGTTCGTCGGCGAAGACAAGAATTAACAATATATCTGTCGTCCCGAGGGGTAGTTTCTCTTTCACGGCCTTGTCCAGTTCTTCTGGAATATCTACCCGTTTCTTGGTACCTATGCCAAGCTCTACAGATAACAGATGGAGTTGATTGGAGCTGGTTTGCTACATATCGCATAGATCGACCATCTTCAAGCAAAATAACAGCCCTCGCGACTTCAATTTCACTTAAATAACGCATTTTGGACTCAGAAGCATTGAAAAAGTCAAAACTGACAGTTTTACTGTGTCCAATAACTAATTTGATGAGTTTCAGATGTTTGGTTTGTGGTCAAAAACCACTTTGTTTTGAGACTTTCTATACGTTTTGGCGTCTACGATGTTAACGAACAAACGAATCACCGTAATTCTTTTTGCACTTTGTCAATAAAGGTCTAGAGAATAATATAACAAGAAAAAGTGCTGCTTACATCATTTGCTGGAAAACTTATAGGCGCTCAAAAAAGTGTTCCCCTAATTTTGTTGAGCAGTGTATAATAAGATATTACTGCATCTAAAATAAAAGATTTCAATCTTATCTAGGGATATATCGATGATGAAAGGTAAGATGAAAGTACTAGAACTTCTTAAAAAAAAACAAACGCTCGTGTTGATTTACAAATCGTATAAGAAAAATCGATATCCGTATTGTAGAAAATATTATTTAAAAAGTTGGTAATGTTGAACAGAGCTTTAAATTTAAAGCTGTTACAGTAACTGGCAGTATTGTATGATTTATGGCTTTACTGTCCTGTAATGATTAAAATAGATTGATTTGTTTTAGCAACCTTTACATAATTTCTGAAACATCACAGTTATGTACGAATGCCTTAACTTATTTATCTAACGCAACTACATTTGTTTAAATGCTTATTTTGAAATACCTTGGGTTCTACAGTTTGACTGTACTACTACCAAAAGGAACACTGGTTTCCCATAGGCATCCACATATTTATTATTGTAAAACATTTTTGTTTCCTTGCAACACGGTATTATATTGACGATACTTTCGCAAAAGCCTCCTAGTGTTCCATTATTTTTTGCATACATAAAGACTGTTTTTCGATATTTATTATATTATACATTAATGTGTTTAATTATAATTTTAGTGTTTGATGCATCAGCTAAAATACCATCAGGAATACTAGATGGAAATTTAGTCGATTTGGGATTTTTTGACGAGTGTTTGAGTGTTGAAGGGGCTTCGCTTTCGACAACAATTTATGGAAAATACTGTATTGGCACACTACAGCTGGACGGGTTAACTAACAAAACGGAGAAAAGCTTGCCAGTAAGTATATCCGGGAATTCTATTACTATTGGAGTATTTCTAGAAACGAACAATGACTGTGATTATTCATCTTAACCTTTATATCTATATGTACCAGCACACGCAGAATATAATTTGCAGATTAGATTGTACGTCAATTATTACTATTTTATTCACTTTAGATTGGTGTCGATACGGATCTCTTCCAACCTTCGACGAGGGTTGCAACTCCAGAACAAACTAGAGGTTTTCAGTTTGGAATTTGTACACCAAAATCATGTTCAGCTGAAGAGCTTACTAAAATTTATACTGATATTGGCCTTAAATTGAAATTTTATGATCAACTGTGCCAAACAAAATCTGATCAACCTAAACTTGATGCTGGAGGAAGAGCCACATTGTAAGTTCACCGTTTTTAAATGTTTGTGAAGAACTTAATTGGTTGTTTGTAGATGGTTCCTGGGGATTGTTTTATGGATAATGCTGTGTTGTACAGCTTACGATGCTATTCTACATTTTTGGAATAAAAGTAAGTAAACTGAATTTATGGAACTTTGTAGTTTAAATAATAGTAATCTAACGGATTACATTAACTCTTTTGACACTTGAATATTTTTTGATATTTCAAACATTTATTTACACTTCTTTGTACCAGAACCAGCACATCAAATTTTAATAGCTTTTTCGGTAATAACGAATGGAAAGAAACTTCTGACAACATCAAACAGTCCAAACCAAATTTCGTGTCTTCATGGAATCAGAGTGATAAGTACCATGTGGGTTATTCTGGGACATAGATACCTGTATCAAGCTTTCTTTCCAATGAGGAATTATTTATACATTTTTGAGGTACTGTAATTGTATTACTTATACAGCCAACAATTATTCAAATATATTTTCAATGTTTTAGTGGATGAACGACAGAGCCAACTTGATAATATTAAATGCGCCTCTATCAGTAGACACATTTTTCCTCATGTCAGGATTAGTCGTTGCGTATATTTATATGACTGCCATTTCCAAAGGAGTTAAATTTAATGTTCTCTTGTTTTATATCCATCGTTATCTGAGGTGAGTGAGATATTTTATGAGTTTCAATCTAGTTAGTTCAATCCTAAAGGTGTTTACTTCTGTTACGTTATTAAAGTTTAAAAACGTAGCTGTCTGTTCATATTTGTTAGAAATAGTAAATCGTTTTGAAACAATCGTAAGCATTTATGGCTAGTCTGATGTACTGACCTTTTTTTAACCAAACGTAAGAGTTTTGTATAATTTGTTGATTGTTTTTACTTTACTGACAGGATTTGAATTGAAACTGAAGATCCATTTTGTATTTAGGAAATATCTAATTTTTAATTTACTTCAGATTAACACCAGTATTAGCAGTTATTGTCCTGATTCATACAACACTCTTCAAATACATTGGCTCTGGCCCTGTATTCCTAAGCACAGTTAATTCTTACCTTATACGAAGTTGTGAACAATATTGGTGGAAAGCTCTACTTTACATCCAAAACTATGGAGCCCAGGAAGGCATTGTAATGTCACAAAACTTTGTTTTGTATGTACAAGATACAGTTTACTTTTCATTTTAGTGCATACCTCAAAGTTGGTACCTGTCTGTTGATACTCAACTTTTCTTTTTATCTCCCATTATTCTTCTTCCTCTAAAACGATGGCCCACACCTTCATTGATAATAACAGGAATTCTGACTCTTTGCTCAATGGTTACATCTTTCCTCACTGCGTGGTTTTTTGAACTTAATACAAGCATAGTTGGAAATACGCAGTAAGTATTAAGAATTTTTAAATATCTAGCTAGATTTAGATAATTAATGGCATTATTGTTTAGAGAAACATCCGCCGATTATATGAAATGGTACTATGTTGCAACTCAAACCAGAGCAGGACCATGGCTCATTGGAATAGTACTGGGATATTATATTTTCCAAGTAAAACAGAGAAAAGTCAGATTAACAGTAAACAAGGTATGAATTACCATAAAAACTTTTATCATAACGTTTATAAATTATCCGTATTTTTCCTCTAGGGACTTATTCTTGTAGTATGGGCTGCTTCTTTGGCAGTGCTTTGTACCTGCCTGTTCACGGGACATAATTTAATGTTTGAAGAATATAATCGAGTAGCAAATTCATTCCATATGGCCTTAGTCCGCCCCGCGTGGGCTGTTGCACTTAGCTGGATAATTTTTGCTTGTGTTATTGGATATGGAGGTAAGTCATACAATGATAAACTTCACTACCAATAAGCTAATTTTGTAGGTAATAGTTTCTTAATGAATAAAGTTATTTTTAGGTCCAGTAAACTGGTTTCTATCATTGCCTGTATTTCAAGTTTTATCTAAGTTTACGTACACCCTGTATCTTCTACACATTCAAGTTATAATTATAATAAGCGCACAAATGCGAACGCCTGCAATTTTCAGCAACAACAGAATGGTATGTCTCAATCAATTGTTCTTTAATTTAAATTGAAGAAATGTTTCTGCAATTTCAGATGTACGTCTTTTGGGGAGATTTTGTGTTCACTCTAGCCTTAGCAGTAGTTTTCACTTTGGCATTTGAATCTCCAATGATTACCATTGAACAAGTTTTATTTGGGAAAACAAAGAGTTAGTATAAAGTTCAGTCTAATGCTCTAAGTAATTTACTAATTGGTTTGATTTTAGAACTAGAATTGAAACCATCGGAGCCAGAAGGAGTAAGATATGCTGAAAAATCAGTCGAAATCCCTTAAGTCAGAAATTGAATAATCTTATTTATTTATGTGTAATGTTCCTAAGTTGTAGACAGTTTGTACTCTCATAGCAGACCCGTTTCTGTGATAAACATGTATATGTACTTTTATATTTAAATAATTAAATTATTTTTATTATTTCAGTTTTTTTATTTTGTCACCTCAGCAACATGTAACGTGTGTATTCTGACGCATAGTGTATATTAGGAGTGGTTATATTGCGAGCTTCGATTTAAATATTTGTCCTCATATTTTGGTGGTCTGCGCATCGTTCACGCATGTCCGATTTTGGAATTCCGCGGTCGAGTGAAGGAGAGAACGCTTCCAGCTTTCAACAAGTGCAGTCTTGAATTTTTAATTAAGGTCGTTACGACAGGAAGTTTTCCAATTTTGTAAATTTTCAAGTTATAAGGGAAGTTTAACACGGTTGTGTGTATTAGTAAATTTATCCCTGGGAGTATTCCTAATTTTTGTGCACTGTGGGAAGTTTTTTTTTCTTCTGCCCATTTTACATCTTTTTGGCAAATTATCCAGTAGCCGAAAGAGTGGCATCTTATGGCATTAAGTAACCGGAAGCCGGTAGAGTGAGGAAAAATCCGGATCCAGATCGCAATTATAACTACGTGGGAGATAATTTCCAGGCTAGAAATTCCAGTGCAGAGATTGTCAGCGCAGATGGACGTACAACGAGACCAGGTGTAAAAGAAAACTCCTCAAGGTCTGTAAAATAACATTCTTTTACGTACGTGCGTTGGGGTGATAAGGCCGAGGAATTTCGAAAACTAGCAAAAACTAACAACGACAACTCGTTTAATTGCATAGCAATATAATTAGCGAAATAAAATAAATACTCGACAAATACTTTTGTATTTAGTTAGATATTTTACTTGGGGAAAATTATTATTCAAATTATAATAATTTTTGTATTCTGAAAATTGTTAAATGGTCTGCAGTTTATGAGATTAAATTTCTGATTTAAACGTCAACAGAAAGGGAGAATCTTGCGTAAGTTGATAATTTTTCGTGCGTATATTTATACCATTATATTTTGGTTATTTAATCTAGTTATTACGTATATGAGGCCTCAATATATAGGAATGCTAGACAGTGATTCGGTAATTGGTTGATATTAATTTTAGAAGTGGATTGACTCTTCTTTGTTTAAAACCTGATCTACGCATTATTGCTTTCCCTGGAAATTTTGTGCTGCTCTGTAATTAAAAATTAAATCAGAGGAAGTACGTACTGTAGTCCGTTCAGTTAATTGTTCATGAACTTATGGACATGTATATACATAACGTGGGATTTTTTTATGCTTCATATATATATATATATATTGCAGTGTTACACCCTTAAAAATATCTAAATTCTTATTAATTATCATGCATAGAAGCCATATGTAGCTTTTCCTTATGATAATGAGTCACACACACACACAAATTTGAAACGAGGCTATTCGTTTTCTTTCGGATAATCCTTCGGGATGTAATAAAGTGGAATTGCAGGTTTTCTCGTGTATCCTCCGGGATTTTTGCCTTAGTTTTTCTTTCTAGATGTTATGTTGCAGCCTTGCAATGATTTTTTCTTGAATTTGTGCTGTAATTTCAAAGAACGTTAGTATTTGTTGTTACGATTTGACAGATCAGGTTAAGATTGTTACTTTTAACACATGTATGTGCTTATTTGAATTGTTTTATGTTATATAATTGTGTATTGGCATAGGAGCCAACCTTACGACGTTTTTCCTCTAGCTTTAAAGATGTATTTGATTATTTAAATATAAAATACTTGAAATGTCATCGACGATTTATGAATTTGCATGAAATATGGATTTTTAAAGTTACAACTAGTTGTTTGACTATGTGCTATGTTACCACTTATGATTTAGTTGCCTTTCGTCATGTTTTCGTTAGCAACAATACTGTATTTATTTAAATATTTATGCCTTCAGCAAATTTCTACATTTTTGATGATGCTGATGCATATTTTGATTTTTATAGTATTCCTAAGGGAAGTTTTATGTGTAAAACAGTTGCATTATGAGACAGGGCATCTTTTAGTGTTTAATTTGTGTGAAACAACATTGTATTTATTTATTTATTTGGATTTGTTTGGTTTGTGACCTTGAAATTTTCTAAATTGCTTAAATTCTTGGTATTTGTGTGTGTGTGTGTGTGTGTGTACTAGATTAAAATGAAATTTATATGATAGTAGGGTGTGTGTAGATTAATTTTGTATGTTTGTGGATTGTTTATTGTTAATTTGAGTATTTGTTATTAGTTTATAGTTCTTGTTTATATTCGTTTGATTAGGGTTAATTTTTTTATGCATCGTGTGAGGTGTTGACATTTTCCATTTTTCATGTAGATTCCAAATCTTATTTTAGTTTTTTCCTAGCATGGTGCATAAGAAAGTTATTTTAATTATTTGAATTTCATGTAAATTTGGTCCAATTTGATACTCGCCTCCCATTGGCTGAAATTTAGTGTTGACAAGCGTGATTGTTATTATTTTGTTTTAAAATGCAAAGTTTTGTATTGTTTCCATGGAAACGTGTGTTTTTTGTTGCGAGGCTATACAGGGTGTCTCAGAAAGAATGGGCCACCGTTTAGTCATAGATTCTTTAGGTAAAAATAAACCGATTAAACCTAATATACCTTAGGCAGAAAGTCCTTCCTTAAGAAGTTATAGGGCCTTAAAGTTCAATTTTTTATTTTTTCTT